>CAJHQP010006476.1:0-38063 GCA_905132765.1 Moricandia arvensis | reverse complement strand
TAAAGGTTCCACTGGAGAGGAGAACAAGTTGGTGGCACACATTCATCGTAAGTAATCGTGAACTTCCATTCCCATTATTAATTCCATAATTTGCTTCTAATCACTTCTCTTCTTTTGTAGCAACAATACTACTGGGAAGAACAATTTCATGAAGAAGTCTACTTCAAATGGAAGCATCAGGCTCAAGTGACTATCTGCGGACGCATCAGCCAGAAAAGAAAGAAAGGGAAGCAGCCAAGTTATGTCAGTAAGACTGACTGGGAAACAATCTTGGCTAATTGGTCAACAGAAGAGGCCAAAGCCAAGAGCCAATCTGCAGCTGAATCTCGTTGTTCTGCTCCTCCAGGTCTGAAGATGCACGTCCATGGTGCAGGACCACGCACCTTTGCAAATATTGCGCACAAAATGGTGAGAACCCTTTTAACTTCCATTTATTCCCTCCTTTTAACTGCGAATTATCTAACTTTCTACTCTTTCCTTTGTTGTAGGTAGTTGAGGAAGGTCTGGAGGGACCAGTTTCATATCCAGACCTTGTGAGGAAGACTCACTTCCGTAAAGATGGGACCTTCCTCGACGAACGAGCAGAGACACTGGTTCTGGAGGTAGAGCAAGCGGTTGAAGAGAAGATACAAGATGGATCTCCTCTTGGAGATAGCCAAACTGACTCAACGGCTTCCACAAGAACTTCAAAGCGCCTTCTCCTAAACGAAGAATACATCAAGGTAATAATCTCTCCTGCTCATGAAATTTGTTTCTTTTTACTGTTTTTAGCTCAGTGTTTCTCCACACTTAGTATTGAAATTATAACAAGATCACACTGTATTTTTATGAATGATTGTTCATGTATTTTTGTGGCTGATTAATGCTGTCTTGTGTTTGTATTTTTCAGCGTGGACAGACACGCATGGGCACAGTTTATGGTCTTGGCAATCTCCAGTACAAGAACAAGCGTCCTTCTGAGTCTGTCCCTGCTGCACTCAGGCGAGACATAAACATGGAGATGAGGGTTTCTGGCCTGGAGACTGTCACACAGTGAATCAAGACTGATTTAAATGCTTTGCAGTCTGACTTCAATGAAGGCACAGCTAGAACTCAGACAACTCTAAACATGATTCTGCAACTTCTTCAGCCTCAAGCTTCTGCTGCACAAGCAAGTCAGTCTCAGCATCACTCTCCCTCTCATTCTGCAGCTCCACGTCAAGGTCAAGCTCAACCTGAAGAAGGTCACGGTCAAGCTCCAACTCCACCTAACGATCAGCCTCAAGCTCCAGGTGATACACATCCTCAACATCTCATCACCACTAACAATTCTAGTTTAGATAGGTGGTGTAATGAACTTGGATTGTAGGTTTAGATGTGGCTGTTTATGTATTATGGTTTCATGTTTTGAACCTTTTGAATGTTTGAACTTTGAATGTGTTGTATCTTTTGAATGTTTTGTGGATCTTTTGAACTCTTAAGGAGCTAATGTAAAAGATTCCCTTTCTGTTCTAGCTCTTCTTTTTAGATTGTTCAGAAACAAATGAAATAAAAAATGTGTTTCCACTTCTTTCCAATATGAGACGAATGATCGTAGCAATCTCAAAACGTAACAATATGCCACGATCAATAATGTAGCAAAACGTAGCAAGTTGCTACGTTTATTTTCGTAGCAAAACGTAGCAAGTTGCTACGTTTATTTTCGTAGAAAAACGTAGCAAGTTGCTACGTTTATTTTCGTAGCAAAGTCGTGTCGATTTGCTACGATCTATAACGTAGCAAAACGTAGCAACTTGCTACGTTTATTTTCGAAGCAATGTCGTATCCATTTGCTACCATTTTTCTACGATGCGAAAATTGTTACGATCGTATAGCTACGAAAATATAAACGTTGCTTTTCGTAGCAAAACCCCCATATAGCTACGAAAATTCCTCTATAGCCACGATTTTAAGTCGTTGTTATTTGGGTTTTTTTTACTAGTGCAAGATGGCTTAGTCTATTTAGGACGTTAAGAGTTTGTTGTGATCAGCAACAAACTTATTGGCGGATATTACCGTTTTGATTCTTCGGGAAGGATACGTGTTAAGAAGGTGTGCGTGTTTTGTTGTTGTAGATGGACTGTTCTTAGTGTGAGTTTTTTATTTCGGGAAGTTTTTACGAAAAAGAAAGGAGTCCTTCGACCGTTAGCAACGTCTCGCTACGTCGAAGGTTGAATTTTTGCGTCGATTTTGTCGAGCAAGTTGTGGAATCATGGGAGTTTTTCCGATTTATCATTTCAAAAAATTTCAAAAATACTGGATCCAGAAGTGAATAGTTTTGTGTTTTTGGGAGTATACGAGTATACGTACCCACTCCCCCCATTTTTTGATGAGGGGGGAAAGATTAGCACATTTTGCGACGAACTGCCTACGTACACTTTTCAGGGAAAGTTGTTGTAGATGGACTGTTCTTAGTGTGAGTATTTTATTTCGGGAAGTTTTTACGAAAAAGAAAGGAGTCCTTCGAGCGTTAGCAACGTCTCGCTACGTCGCAGGTTGAATTTTTGCGTCGATTTTGTCGAGCAAGTTGTGGAATCATGGGAGTTTTTCCGATTTATCATTTCAAAAAATTTCAAAAATACTGGATCCAGAAGTGAATAGTTTTGTGTTTTTGGGAGTATACGTACCCACTCCCCCCATTTTTTGATGAGGGGGGAAAGATTAGCACATTTTGCGACGAACTGCCTACGTACACTTTTCAGGGATCAAGCTGTCTCGTAGTTTAGTTCTAAGCATTGTTTTCGTGGTAGTACTTCTTGAGGTCCATCGCATTCCAAGTTCTTGGAATTTTGATATCCTGCATATTCGCGATTTCGTACGAGCCTGGTCGGACCACTTTTATTTCTTTGTAGGGTCCTTCCCAGTGTGCTCCGAGTTTTCCAGCGTTCCGTTTGGTGGTGTTAGGGAAATCTTTCCGAAGGACTAGTTAACCTTTTTTGAATCTGCGGCTTTCTACGTTAGCGTTATAATACTTTGCGGCCGGTTTTTGATAATTTTCGATTCGTATAAGGGCTTGATCCCGACGTTCGTTGATCAGGTCGAGCTCGTCGAGCAGCAACAGATTGTTTGACTCTTCTCGTTTTGGGAGTAACCTTCTGCGTACTCCGGGAAACTCGACCTCTGCTGGGATCATGCATTATGTTCCGTATACGAGGGTAAACGGGGTTTCTCCTGTTGCACGTCTCGGAGGTTTGTAATGCGACCATTGGTCTCTTTCAAGTTCGTCGGCCCATCTACCCTTCTTGGCGTCCGAACATTTTTTTGAGCTCATCAAGGATGGTTTTATTAGTAGTTTCGGCTTGGCCATTTCACTGCGGGTATCTAGGGGTTGATTTTGTTAGTCGTATCTTCCATTTTTCGCAGAAGGCCTCAAATCTGGTCGAAATGAATTGAGACCCATTTTCCGTTACGATTTACAACGCCTGCAAAAAAATGTTTTTCCATACGAAGATTTCGACTTGGGCGTCTTTAATGCTTGCGTAGGAGTCTGCCTCGACCCATTTCGATAAGAAGTCCGTCAAGACCAGCAAAAATGTTTTCTGTTTCGACCTATGCATGGGTCCGACTATATCCATCGACCATCGCATGAATGGGTATGGTGCAGAGACTGATGAGAAGACATCTGCTGGTTGATGGATAGTTGGGGCGTGCCTTTAGCATATTTTGTATTTCCGCTCAAAGTCCTCGCAATCTTTGATCATTTTTGGCCAATAGTATTCATGGCATTTTATTTTGACTGCGAGAGACCTTCTGCCAGAATGATTTCCATAGAACCCAAAATGGACCTCTTCTATTATCTTTCATGTCTTTTCTCCTTCTACGCAGGTAATGAATGGTCCTGAAAATTACCACTTGTATAGTTCTCCGTCAACCAAGACATATCGTGCGGCTTGGGTTTTAATCTTTCGGGCCGCCCATTTTCCGCTGGGAGTTTTCCGTCGGCAATATACGTAAGGATTGCCTTCGTCCAAGGTTCATTGAATCCATATTCTATCCGTCGGACTCTTACGTGGCTTGGTCATCGACTTCGTCGGTATCGCCGTCAGGAAAGTCGATTAGGTATGCTAGGATATTCTATGAACTCTACGGGAATCACCCTGCTTAGCCCTTGATCCGAATTGAATGCTAGGGCGGCTAGGGCATCACCCTGAGCATTTTCGGCTCTCATGACCCGGGTGAGCGCAAGCTGGTCATAACTTTGAGCTAATTCTCGAACGAGTTTTAAGTAGGCGTCCATTCTTTTGTCTCTTGCTTCGTATTCCCTGTTGTATTGGCTTGCCACAAGTTGGGAGTCACAGTAGGCGTGAATGTTGCGTATTTTTAAGCCGTGTGCCAATCGTAATCCTGCGATCAGGGCTTTGTACTCAGCTTCGTTGTTTGAAGGTGGAAGATTAGTCGGAATGATTGTTCCAGTACTTCCCCTGTTGGTGACATGAGTCGGATTCCTATCCCAGAACCTTGCTTGGATGAGGATCCGTCGACGTGGAGGGTCTAGGTGGATTCGGGTTCTCCACTGGCTGTGAATCCCACAGGGATTTCCACTAAGAAATCAGCAAGTAATTGTGATTTTGCACAGGTTTTCGCTCGATACTCGATGTCGTACTTGCTTAGTTCGATCGCCCATTTTTCCAATCTCCCAGATTGACTGGGACTATGCAAGATAGCCCTCAGTGGGAATGATGTGAGCAATGCGATCGTATGAGACTAGAAGTATGGCCATAGGTTTCGTGCTGACATTACCACTGCAAGTGCCAGTTTTTACATTATCGGATAGCGCGTCTCTATGTCAAGCAAAGTTTTGCTCGCCGCGTTCTTCTCGGATAAGGACGCCGCTTACTTCCGTGGTTAATACTGCAATGTACAGGAACAGCGGTTCTTCTTCTACAGGTTTTGAGAGTACCAGGGGAGTGGCCAAGTAGTCCTTCAGCAGCTGGAAAGCTTTTTTGCATTCCTCGGTCCATTTGATTCTCTTGTTCCCCTTTAGAGTGACGTAGAAGGGCAAATATTTGTCCGTCGATCGTGAGATAAATCTGTTTCGTGCTGGAACCCCACCGGTCAATCTCCTTACCTCTCGTTTCGTTTTTGGAGAAGCCATTTAATTAAGCGCAGTAATCTGTTTCAGGTTAGCTTCGATTCCATGGTAGGTCACGAGGTAACCAATGAATTCTCCCGATGCCACTGCGAACCTTCACTTCGCGAGATTCAGTTTCATATTGTGGAGTTTTAGCCTTTGAAAGAATTCTCAGAGGTGGGCGATATGATCTTGTTCTTCGACGGATTTTATGAGCATATCGTCGATGTAGACCTCCATTGTTTGTCCGAGCTGTTCTAAGAACATACAGCTGATGAGCCATTGATAGATGCGCCAGCATTCTTCAGACCGAATGGCATTACCTTGTAACAGTAAGGGCCGAGGTCAGTTATGCATACGGTCTTCTCTTGATCGTCGGGGTTCATTCTAATCTGATTATACCCAAAGAAGGCATCCATAAAGGACAGGAGTTTGTTCCCCGCCGTTGCTTCAACTAAGTGGTCGATATGTGGAAGCGAGAAGCTATCTTTTGGGCATGCTTTATTGAGATCGGTGAAATCGACACAGACTCTCCATTTCCCGTTCTTCTTTTTGACAACTACTGGGTTAGCGGACCAGACTTTGAGGAGTTTTTTGACCCCGACGTTGACCGCTTTGGCACGTTCTGGTACTAATATTTGTCTCTTTTGTTTGGCGGGCTTGAAAGTCCAGTCAACGTTGACCTTGTGGCATGTCATGTTGATGTCAATCCCTGGCATTATCTCCGTGGTCCATGCGAATGTGTGCGAGTTCTTCTTAAGACAAGCTACAAGCTTGATTTTCAGAGATCCCCTCAGGTTCGCACCGATCTCTACACAACAATCTGGGAAAGCTTCGTCTAGACATACAAAGACAACGGGCTGAAAGGTTGGTTCTTGTTTCCCATCTAAAGCTTCGGCTGCTCGCGACTGCCAGAAGATTTCAGTATCGTCCTTTTCTGGCGCGTTGTCAAAGGCAGCCGATTTCTTTTTCTTTTTAGGTGAAATTCAACTAACAGATTATTCTGTTTCAACTCTTTAGTGAAACAAACTCGCGAGATCCTATGATCTCCCCAGATGGTCTCAATTCCGCGAGGGGTCGGGAACTTGAGTCACATATGGTACGTCGACGGGATTGCTTGCATTGAGTTCAACCATGGGGTACCTGCGATTGCGTTGTAGGATGTGGGTCCATCAATGACCAGGAATTCCACAACTTTCGTCACGCTACAGGATTTTACCGAGAGGTCAATAGTGTCGAGAGTCATGGTAACTTACCCCGAAAGCCCTACTATTGGGTTTGGATCTTCCGCGATTTTGGATAAGTCGACTTCCATTCGTTTGAGTGTATCTTTGAAGACAAGATCGGCCAAGCTTCCGGTGTCAACTAATATCCTTGCGACACTGATATTATGGACTATCACCTCAATGACAAGGAGATCTTAGAGAGGTTTGACCGGGTTGGTCGTTGCTCTTTCCTCGAAAGAAATGACACAGCTGTCTGTTTTGTTAGGCATACTATGTCTCAAACGTTTGGTGGTTTTTCGAGTTAGATAATTTGTGGCCCCCTCCTTCTAGCACCAAACTGTGGGAACCGAAATTCCCCCTGTCAATTTCCAATGAATTAGGGACGTAGGGTAGACCCTAGTTTCCCAGAGGTCCCAGATATCTGCTAAACCACACGCCAATCAGTCAGAATACAAAATAAAGATCGAAAAACGAAGTAAGAATCGAAAAGATAGCAAATAGATATCTTCTTCCGAATATGCATATGAGCGTTTACAACATGATTGTAGACTTGGCTATGAGAGCTTTCGGCGAGATGCCTAGTTCTAACACCCAAAGACTGCAAAATCCTAGTTGAGTCGCATCTCGAATAACAAAAACAGAAAGTTGCCTAAATGTTCTAAGTCCTATGCTATGTTTGCTATGAGTGGAGTTTTTCATGTGTCTTGCATCATCACTCTCGTAGTCCTTATATACTCCCCTAGAGGCGGTTTGCTCTTTCGCCTTTTGCCCTTGGTCGATTTTACCGCTTCACGGAAATATTCCTTTTTCTTTCCTCGATCTTCATGAATATCTTCGGAAACTTAACATTTATCCTCCGATCTTGACATTTATCTTTCCAACTTAACATTTATTCTTACCTGCAAAATAACAGATAAACCATCACAAAATTTGGGCTCGATTTCAGATGAAATTGCGAGTGGGCCTTTAGCATAGTTTTAGACCTCATTGGGCCATTTTTTTACTTAGGCGTTTTTACGATTTTATCGAAAGAGCATTTCTAAGACGACATCGTCCATGGGTTAGGAGCTTTCGTATGGGGAATGTGACTCTAAGTGTTTAGTTAACCGTTACCATCTCATACGATCAACCCCATCCTTTCTGGAGAACACGAGTTCTCTCGGTGAAGTTCCAATGTCAACCCAGATCAAGACAGAACAAAGATATGTTTGATCAAGTTTTCAAAGAGAGAGTAACTAGTAGAGGTGAAAATGGATTGATTGATCCAACTCGCTGAACGGACAAGTCAGATTGCTTGTGCTACTTATCTTGCATGTTTGGCGAGTTGGGCATGTCCAACTCACCGAACGGGCGAGTCGGCCAGCTTGATCCATCCAACTCGCCATACGGGCGAGTTGGTTGAGCCATGCCGTCCAACTCGACGAACGGGCGAGTTGGACTTGTCCAACTCGCCAGACGGGAGAGTTGGACTTGCCCAACTCGCCGGAAGGGAGAGTTGGACTTGCCCAACTCGCTGGACGGGAGAGTTGGTTGGCCCATTCCGTCCAATTCACCGGACGAGCGAGTTGGTCGGCCCATGCCATCCAACTCAACGAAAGGGCTAGTTGGTCGGTACATGCTGCCAACTCGCCTGTTCGACGAGTTGGACTGTTCGGTTAGTTTAGTTGTCCTTTCTTTCGAGTCTTTGGCTCGGAAGCTTTCGTTGAGATGGTATCGAGACCGCATTCGTATGGAAACACAATTTGTAGATGTTGATTTCGAGAGTATAGTTTTTGACCCCAACAATCATCCACTTTTGTTCATTATTACGCATTCTTTGTTTTTTGAATAAATGTAAAATTTATTCACAAGAAAAAAACTTTTGTACAACAAATGTGACTTGTTTTTTCCCAACAAAACACTTTAAGTTGGTAAGAAAACCTACTCATCAAGTGGCTAGCCACAAAAATAGTCCTTGTAACGCCCCGACCGTCCACGACTAATGGGCCACACACACCCGCTCTCTCAGCCCGTGGGCTCCATCCCGTTTCAACGGCCGGTGCGTAAATTTTTCCAAGGCTCGAAATCATTGTTTATTGACCTTGTAATCACCACCCGACCTTTCCTCGGTGTTTTGGTATCACTCGCATGATATCGCGAATCACTTTTCGATAGGTCACCCATCCTTTCACTACTTCAGCATATGCACGCTTAACCATGGAATTCTAAATGGAGTTGTGACGGAAAAGGTAAGCCAACTTTGGTGACATAGGTAGCCAAATTAATTCTCTTAAGCCTTTTAACATACCACAACTCGGAATTTTACAACTCACCCTCTCTTAAAGAACGCAACGCCCTCGTTGCGCCAAACGACAGGTCTCAAGACGCCTCTATGGTCAAAAACGAGATGGCTAACCAGCTCTGATACCATTTGTAACTCCCCAACCGCCCACGTCTAATGCGCCACCCACGCCCGCTCTCTCAGCCCGTGGGCCCCATCTCGTTCCAACGGCCGGTGGGTAAAATTTTACAAGGCTCGAAATCATTGTTTACTGACCCTGTAATCACCACCCGACCTTTCCCCGTGTTTTGGCTTCACTCGCACGGTATCGCGAATCACTTCCCGATAGGTCACCCATTCTTTCACTACTCCAGCATAAGCACGCTTAACACTGGAGCTCTAAATGGAGGTGGGACGAAAAAAGTAAGTCAACTTTGTTGACATAGGCAGCCAAATTAATTCCCTTAAGCCTATTAACATACCACAACTTGGGATTGTCGTGACCTGCGGATCAATTGGTGACAGCTTGTATGTGAGGAGGTTGTTAATGGGTGAGGACTTGGGTTCGAGTAGCGGCAAACGCACCAATAACCTATCTGTGAGCTGAGGTCTATGGTTGAATTCATGGAGGTTGTATCACAGGGGATGAGTTAGGGTCGATGCGCTGGAGCGACAGCTTGGTTCCACGGGACGGGTTGTAACAATAAAAATTGTAATATCCCAAGTTGTGATATGTGGAAAGGCTTAAGAAAATTGATTTGACTACCTATGTCACCAAAGTTGACTTACCTTTTCCGTCACACATCCGTTTAGAATTCCAGGGTTAAGCGTGCTTGAGCTGGAGTAGTGAAAGGATGGCTGACCTATTGGGAAGTGATTCGCGATACCGTGCGAGTGAGGCCAAAACACGGGTAAAAGTCGGGTGGTGATTGTAGGGTCAGTAAACAATGATTTCGAGCCTTGGAAAATAACGCAAGGCCGTTGGACGGGATGCGGCCCATGGGCCGAGAGAGCCGACATGGGTGGCCCATTAACCGTGGGCGGTCGCGTTACAAGTGGCATCGGAGCTGGTTAGCCATATCGGTTCTGACCCGAGAGGCGTCTTGAGACCTGTCTTGGGGTGCAACGTGGGCGTTCCGTTCTTTGAGAGGGGGTGAATTATAACATCCCGAGTTGTGATGTGTGGAAATGTTTAAGATAATTGATTTGACTACCTATGTCACCACAATTGACTTACCATTTCCGTCACACATCCGTTTAGAACTCCAGGGTTAAGCCTGTTTGAGATGGAGTAGTGAAAGGATGGGTGACCTATTAGGAAGTGATTCACGATGTTGTGCCAGTGAGGCCAAAACACGGGGAAAGGTCGGGTGGTGATTGCAAGGTCTGTAAACAATGATTTCGAGCGTTAGAAAATTAATGCATGACCGTTGGACGAGATGGGCCCATGGGCCAAGAGAGCGGGCGTGGGTGGCCCATTAGCCGTGGGCGGTCGGGGCGTTAGTGTCCTCTTGCGTACTTTTGATCTCCCATCCGGCGAACAAATGAGCAGTTGTTCCTGACTTGGCATCCTGTACCTTGCCAATGTCTTGTGCTGATCTTGGAATTGCACCATCCCGTCTTTCATTCCTTTCCCTCCAGAGAGTGTGTAATGTTGCCCGATATGTGTATTGAACTAGGAAAGTCCTAATATAATCCCCACTGCATCGAGAATTAAATACATAAACTCCGACCATTTTGTAGTGTATCTAGACTGAAGAAGCCCACGCATAAGAATGGACCAGACTTCTGAAGAGTATCTGAAATAAAAAAAGAGATGATTTTCGTTTCTTGTGGAGCAAGGCAGAAGATACAGGTCAGTTTAACTCCTCTGTTCCAAGAGATCATTCAATCTCCTCTAGCTAGTCTGTTTTCTACTGCAATTCGGTGGAAGAAAGCAAACTTTGGCGCATGGTGATTAAACCAGACTCCTCTCCACCAGGTGACCAACGGATCTTGTTGTCGAATGAGCTCCCAACTGGTCTTTGTTGGAAAGATTGGCTTGTATTTATCTTCTGATCCTTTCCAAAGGGATAAGTCTGCCGCATCCACCATTTTTCTTTTTTTTTCTCATCAATGACATCTTCGAGCTCATTAAGAATTAAACTCTTGCTACTGACGAATTTGAAGGATTACCCATGTCAATACAGCCTCCCGATCCAAACAATTCATGTTGCCTGCCATTGGTGACCAAGAATCGTACCAGAATGAAGTTTTGTTTCCGTCTCGTACTTTCATTTTTTGAAACTGTTGAGCCTTATCGGGAACCTTCAAGAACTTATGCCACATCCACGAGCCAGTTGTTGTTGACTCCTGGATTGACCAGAAAGATTTATCCTCCATTAAATAAGTATGTATGCACTTTACCCATAATGATTGCTGTAATGATACTATTTGATATCACTCAAATTACCCTTTGAGCAACTTTTTCTCTCAAATAAGAGGTTCAATTGTTGTACTTAAGAATAAAATACACAGGGAGCGTGGACACACAATAGATTAGATGTGTTATGATTAAGCTAGGCAGTAAATTATAAAACAGTAAATAATAGTGATTGGTTAAGCATTTGGTTTATAAACAATAATGATAAATAACTAGACTTAGGGTTTCATACAATAGAATTATGATATATAGATGCGATTATAATACCTAGAACGGGAGACAGATTATACCTAAGTCTTAGGTTAAATCCAGTGACCAAGCGGTAAGAAAGTGGGTTGATTATTTTACGTCGTGGATATCGACTCCTATTTTTTTGAGCGTGTCATGGATAATTAAATCGATCGAGCTGCATCTGTGAATTAGGACCTTTGTGACTTCGCATTTCCCTATTCAAACCTCCTGAAGAAGGGCATCGTTGTGCGGGGTGTGGACGCCTATGGTGTCCTGGGCCGAGAAAGTGATATGTGGATAACTCTCAGGTGTGGAGGGCCATTTTTGTGCGGTGGTCGTTAGTCTTCAAAATTTCTTAACAGATAAGACTTAATCTTTGCACGAAGGAGAACAACCAATAATTACATTCATTTTGAGTTGTCATTCGGTCTTTCTTTATTTTCTTTGTACCCGCAAGTCCTCGGTGTCCAGCTGATTGGGCTCTCGTTCGCGCCAAATTATCCACTTATCGAGCTTCTATTGTAGGTCAGTAGCCTTTTGGTCCTCGAGTTTTTTCCTCAGGTCAATAATCTTGGAGTTGAGCTTGTCTCGTAGATCAATAACATCTATGATGATTTTTTTCTTTCTATCTAACTCGAGGCCAGCATCATATGGGTATAATTTTCTCACCTTCGAGTTGTTTATCCTGGTGCACAGGTAGACTGTGCGCTCGAGATGCTGCTCGGTCTGGTCTGTTTTCGTTAACTGTGATTCCTCATCTAAGGACGTCTCTGGTCCAGCGAGTATCATTTGAACGCGTTTTCTGTTCCATGGTCGTTCATCATCTAGAGGTGCATCATTACGGTCCCAAGGATTTGGAGATTCGTTGCCATGCTGAGACTCGGCAGGTGCTGCCATGCTGAGACTCGGCAGGTGCTGCCATGCCTTGTTATCTTTAAAAGCTTCTTATCCTTGTTCTTGCCCCAACTCTTACTGTTCTTGAGTTTCAGTTTTAGTGGTTCGATATGCGCGTTGTCGCTGTTGAAATCCACCAGTATATCCTCTTGGTCTAGGGAACTAGATGATCCCTTGACCTTGTTGTATTAACAGTACCTATCCAGGTATAGGGAACTAGATGAATCGAAGGGGACAATGTTTTTTTGTCAACTCCACGCTCCTTTTATGCCAGCCTTTTGATGTAAGCCTAAGCTATCAAAGGCTCACAAGATCCGTGCATCAAAGTGATGGTCAATCCAACAATAGGGGTTGTTCTTCTAACCAATATAATCGACTATAAAACCGGTTGGATGGAAGAAATGATGATGATCTCGGACAGAACAGGGTGTTGACGGATTCCACAAGTAGGATGTACTATCAAACTCGCCCGTTCGGTGAGATGGACTAGTCAAACTCGCCCAATGGGCGAGTTGAACGGTTTGTACTGTCCAAGTCGCCCGTTCGGCAAGTTGGACTAGTCAAACTCGAGTCTGGATGGTATGCTGGTGCGGTCGTTTTGTTAACGTTTTCAATTTTTTTCTATGAAAGTTGTATCATAAAATGCTAACTCGTTTCACTTTGCGAAAGATGTTCCATAAAATATTGTCAAGTTTGATTTTACGAAAGCTGTTTCGGAAAATGTTGTTGAGTTTAATTTTACGGAAGTCGTTATGTAATCATGTTTTCGTGTTTGACTGTACGAGAGACGTTCTTTTGTAAAACTTTCGTTTTAGCCTCTGAATTTCTGGTTGTGATGAGCTTAATTATCGGGAGTCGATATAATCGGAGATTTACTCGTTTCCGCAGGATTGATCTGAGGTGATTTTGAGTAGTTTTTCTGAAGTAAGTATCGCGTAGAATCGGAGCTTGACTTTTTTCGAAATCTTGGGTTTCAGAAAACGTTTTAGCAGTGAGGGATACGATCTCTCGTTTTGCCTAGTTTAGTTTTCATCACTCGTTTTAGGTTTCGAGTGATTCAATAGAGATCAACTTCATTTCTTTGAATATTATTCGGAAGAAGTACAGCAGTGGGGGTTGTGCGCCCGATTTGCTGTGCTTCCTTTCTCCGCCAGTAATCTAGGATTTCTTCGCAATTTCTGGGAGAGATAGTTTGATTTTACTGTAAAGTTTTCAAAAAGGTCTTTTGGTAGAACCCTTATGCACTAAGATTTGTTCAACTCAAACTTTTACGGGGTTTGTTATATTTTATCGTTGCCCTTCCTGTTTAGTGAGAGAAATCGCGAGCTTATTTTGGTGCCCCGCCTGTGGCGAAGAGTCGCGACTAGGTTTTCGACTTTCTCCAGCACTGCGGCTTTTGCGTAAGTTTTAGAGATGGGATCACACAGCTGGAGTTGTCTTACCAGCGTTGTTGCGAGCTGGTGTATTGTCTTTCGTATTTCCAAACCTTGTTTCGATCAAGCGTTTTGTGGCCATGAGTTACAGTAATCCAACCCCCTCCTTCTAGCGCCAAACTGTGGGAACCAAAATTCGCATTGTCGATTTTTGATGAATTAGGAGCACAGGGTAAACCTTAGTTTCCCAGAGGTCTCGGATATCTATTAAACCACACTCCAATCAGGCAGAATATGAAGTAAATATCGAAAAACAAAGTAAGAATCAAAAAGAGAGAAAATCGATGTCTTATTCAGAATTTGCGTATGAACGTTTACAACAGAATTGGAGCCTTGGCTATGAGAGCTGTCGGCGAGATTCCTAGTTCTAACAACCTAAGACTGCAAAACCCTAGTTGAGTCTTAGCTCGAATAACAAAATGGAAAGTTGCCTAAATGCTCTAAGTGCTATGCTATGTTTGCTCTGAGTGGAGATTTTCGTGTATCTTGCATCATCACCCTTGAAGTCCTTATATAATCCTCTAGAGGTGGTTTGGTCTTTCCCCTTCTGCACTTGGTCGATTTTATCGCTTCGCGAAAATATTCCTTTTTTCCTCGATCTTCATGATTATCTTCTGAAACTTAACATTTACCCTCCGATCTTGACATTTATCTTTCGAACTTAACATTTATCCTTTCCTGCAAAATAAAAGATAAATCGAGAGTGGGCCTTTAGCGGAGTTTTAGACCTCATCGGGCCGTTTTTGACTTAGGCGTTTTTATGATTTTATCTAAAGAGCATTCCTTAGACGATGTCGTTCGAGAGTTAGTATCTTTGGTATGGGGCGTGTGACTCCAGATGTTTAGTTAACAGTTACCGTCTCATATGATCGACCTGATCCTTTCTAAAGAAGAGGAGTTCTTTCGGTAAAGTTTCAATGTCAATCCCGATCTAGATGGAACAAAGATAAGTTTGATCAAGTTTTGAAAGAGGGAGTTAACAAGGAATAGGTAAAAATGATTTCATTTATCCAACTCGCTGAACGGACAAGTCGGATTGCTTGTGCTACCTAACTTGCCTGTTCGAGGAGTTGCTCTTGTTCAACTCACCGAATGGGCGAGTTGGTCGTCTTGATCCGTCCAACTCACGCGTTCGGCGAGATAGTCCTGCCATGCTGTCCAAATCGCCGAACGGGCGAGTTGGTCATGCTGTGCCTTCCAACTCGCCCGTTCGGCAAGGTTGACTTGTCCAACTCGCCGAAAGGGCGAGTTGGTCGGTTCTTGTGGTTCGATTTGCCTGTTCGACGAGCTGGATGTGTTGCTCGGCCAACTTCTCCGTCCTGGGAGTTGGATGATCGAGTCTTCTAGTCGTTTTGTCGTATTGTCGTTCGGGGATACGTTTACCCGAGGTCTTAAGACAAACTCTTCCTGATGGCTCATTTATGCTGACTGTTTCTTTGTGGTCATCCGAGATTTGACCTTGATTTTTCCCTTACCTTTTTCCGAGATATTATCTCTTTCTTTCACAAAGGGCGCATTTTCCTTGTAGGTTTCTGACGTTGATTCTGTCGTGACCGATTTTGACCCCAACAGTACTTTATTCACAGCTTGTTTTGTGGGGGGCAATCTTTTCCAAGATGACCCTGGCCTTGACACCTATAACAAATAACCTCAGGTAGTTTTAAATATTTAGAGTACTCACCTTTGTTTCGCTTGACTTGAGATGTATGCCGCGAATTTGAGCTTTTCCTATTGTTTGCTGGCTGCAAGACTTGGGGCAGTACTACTCTTTTTGTAGACTCCTTCTGAGCGTGTTGTGTAGGGATGCGAGGTCAAAATCTATCCCTTATGACCCCCTTGAATTTTTGCCTAGTACGTATAGGAGGCTCCTAGTACTGTATTCTATCTTTCTCTTCTCTGTCTTAATGCTTTTGAGCTTTTCCAGTGAGCTTTCTAGACCATAGGATAAATATTCTCACTTTGGAATGGAGTTGTACTTGAAGCACCTTTCCATGTCCTCTTCCCACTAAAGGTAGTCTCTAGGGTCTTCACTTCTTCCTGAGAACTCAGACAAACGAAAACTAATTATATGAATCATAATGGAAATTTAAAGCTACCTCATGTTCATGAAGCTGTTTCGTTTCAGATTTAACCAAAGATTCCGTACAGGCCCTTGGGGGTTATCTACTCATCTCAAAATGTTCATACATCAGCCCTTTGACATATGCCCAATCTGGGGTTGGTTCCTTGAAGTAGATGAGACTTTCTTCCTCTTGAATCCACCATTGGTAAGCTTCTCTTACAAGGGTATCTAAAGCTATGGATAGCTTCTTATGTTGAGGAACTTTGTACTCCCAAAATTAATTTTCCATAGCTTCTTACCATCTGGAATAGTTATCTTTTCCTGAAAAAAACACAAGTGGTTTAGTTAAAACTCTTAGACTATTGTCATAAAATTTATCTGTAAATTTTATCCAAGGTTTAGAATGGCTATTGTTGATGGCATGGCCCTCATAGTGGTCTGGTGGCTTGGGATCAAGCTCTCCACGTAATGGTTCTTCCTCATTTCCATCTTCAGTCCAGGACTCTCTACACTGGTCGTTTTCTTCAGAGCCATCTCCATAGTTTTGTTCTTCCCATTAGTATCCAGGTTCATCACCCCAATCAACTTCAAAAATATTGTACTCAGCAGCTTCTTCATCCCTCTCCATGGTGGCAAAGCTTTAGGATATGGCGTCGCAAGAAGAAAAGAAAATTACTCAATACCAAATATCTAAAGAGAAACGTGTAACAAAGAAAGGTTAAAGGAGAAGAAGAAAAAAAGAAGCTAAACAAAATATGGAAATTTTCAGATTCCTTTTTTTAACTTATAAAAACAATAAATAAGGAATTTTTTTATTATTTTTGTTTATGGTTTAAAAAGGGTCGAAAACAACAAAAGGGAAAATAAAAATTGCAAGCAAAAACTTTCGGAAAACGAATTAAAACATGGTCAACCAAGTTTGGATTTTTTTTTGAAAACTTGACCAAAAAATAGAAAAACTCGGATAATAACTTAATTCTAACACCTTTTATTATTTTGTTTTGAAAATATAAGGATCTAAGAAACAATAAACTCGACAGGATGAAGAACAAATGAAGAACACAACTTTTTTATGGGTTATATATTTTTGGCAGAAATAAACAACTAAATGGAACAAACGACAAACAATTTTCTTTTTATGGTTTTATGGAATAGAAACAAGATAAACTCGATGCAACAGAAACAAATATGAATTTTTATCGTTTTTATATGATTATGCAAAACATAACTTAATAGAACAAAGAACAAACAATTCTTATAGGTTTTTGATTTAAATGAAACTAGAAATGGAAACAAATGAATAGAGACAAGGATAAAATGACCTGATGCTGAAGGGACTTCAGATCTTATACCAGAAATGATATAAGCCTAAGCTATCAAAGGCTCACAACCTCCTTAGATCCAAGCAATGGTCGATTCAACAAGAGGGATGGTTCTTCTAATCGATCTAATCGACTATAAATCCGGCTGGATGGAAGTGATGATGATGATCTCGGACAGAAGAGGGTGTTGCCTGAGTCCAGAATCAACCATGAAGGAGGATGCCTGATTTCACAAGCAGACTAACTCACCAATCAGTTAGACAAGTAAATCCACACTAGACTAAAATGATCAAATAACACTCAAAGACAAAATGCTTTGGAGAAAAGAAACTGAGAAGTTTATTAGATTTTAGTTAAAATATTTGTGGTTTACAATGAAACAATTAGTGAGCTTATATATGCTCAGTACAATGATTTAGAAAGCTAAGAAAATAGAAACAAAATGAAATTAAGAAAAACTAGCCGTTAGGCCTTAATGAGAGAATCTCGGTCAAAATGGGAAATGTGATGAGTTGCTTGTATCGGGACAACTTTGGGGAGATCCTAGGAGCCTTAGGGAGCTTCTGGTTGATAGAAAAAATTGCCAAAATACTTGCAAACATGGATAGAAATAGCCATTTGGATTTATTGTAAATCTGCACCAAAATGGTAAGTTTTAGTGTGGAAGAATCTGACTAATCCAGTGAGGTTTAGTGCATGGTAACAACTCTCCAAATTACTTTCCTTAAATAGAACCAGTTCGGATGCAATGTAGGTAACCTGACTGGAAAATAGTATATCTCCTAAACCATTAATCCTTTTTTAATTAAACTAATTTGCCACGTGCTCTTGTTGAATTGAAAATCTATAGCAAGTGGTTTCACGGTTAAACGCCTCACTGTTGAAAAGATATCCTTCTTTGAATGCACCTATGTTGCTGATGGCTCCAGTGTAGCATGTATGGTTGATCTCATAAGTTGTGTGGTCCATCTACTGACTTTAGGCCCTCATCACTTTTTCTCAGACGACTATTGTCGACCCGTGTTGCCCACTCTTGTCTACAGAATAGATAAGCCCTTTCTATTTGTCGGTTTTATCGTAGTTGGAATGCTGACGCTGTTCCTGATGAGCTTCAGCGGTTTTCGTTGTTTTTTGAGGATTTATCGGGTATCTTCCTCCATCCGGATGAAATATATTGCCCGAGGGATATCATCTTCAATTGAGGTCGTCTGACCATTGTATGGGTCATCCCAAAACTTTGAATGGACTAAAAGCGCGTTCTGTAGAGCATCTACCGCCATGTGGTCAGGATGTTTACTTTGGACACCAGAGCTTTTAATTTTTCCATGAATTTGCGCAGACTCTGGCCCGAGTGTTGGGAAATTTTAAATAAGTCAGAAGTGGTTGCTCCTTGACGAGTAAACATTATGTAATATTTAAGGAAGATTGCAGACAGATCGCGCAAGCTGCCAATAGGGTCCTCGGCTAGCCTGGAAAAGAAGGTTAAGGCCGGTATGGGGAGACTTGCGACAAAAAGTTGGCAAAAGCCGGCGTATTTCTCTTTCTCGAAAAAGTATGCACACCCCATCGCTATGTTAAATGTAGTCACATGGTCAGTTGGGTCGGAATCGTCGTAGTAGGCTGGGATGCGTAACTTGTTCGTAGTATATATCGTAACGCTGCTGATCTGCTTAGAAAAATGTGTTTTGAGCGTTATGGCGAGGACCCAATCAATCAATGGGAAAGAGCTTGTGAGATGATGGATCTTTGAGTTGATATCTTGCAATGACAGCTTGAGCTCCGCTATCTCGCAGACAGTCTTTGTGTCTGACCCGCTGGATGTTTGCTCGTTGATTCTGGTCATAGGGTTTTGAATTAAATATTTTTCTTTGGATCGACGAGGAATAACTAACATCGCCGGCCTGATGGATGATGGCGGCGACTAAAGCTTCCAGATGTGCGTTCATCGCTTTCTGGACCTCGTCTTGTTGAGTGAAGCATGCCATTATGGTGTCCATAAGATATGACATTGTATGGGCCGCTACGACTGGAGTAGGTTCCGAATCATTACCAAAAATTGATACGTCGGGAGTCATACCGATCCTCATCACTTTTTCTCAGATGACTACTGTTGAGCCGGATTGCTCGTCCTTGTCTACAGCGTATATAAAGCCTTTCTCTTTGTCGGTTTTATCGTCGTGAGAATGCTGACGCTGTTCCTGACGAGCTTCAGCGGTCTTTGTTTTTTGCCTGCTTCAAGGTGTTTTGTTTGTTGAGGATTTATCGGGTATCTTCCTCCATCTGGAATAAATTTTTTGACCTAGGGATAGCATCTTGAATAGAGTTTGTCAGACTTCTGTATGGGTCGTCACAAAACTTTGAGTGGACACAAAGCACGTTCTGTAGAGCATCTCCGCCATCTGGTCGGGATGTTTAGTTTGGACTCGACAGCTTTGAACTTTTCCGTAAATTCACGCAGACTCTAGCCCGAGTGTTGGGACATTTTCAATATGTCAGAAGTGGTTGCAACCTGACGAGTAAAAATTATGTAATATTTAAGGAAGGTGACGGACAGATCGTGGAAATTGTCAATAGGTTCCTAGGCTGGCCTGGAAAACAAGGTAAGGCCGGTATGGCGAGTCTTTCGACGAAAAGTTGGCAAAAGCCGACGTCTTTCTGTTTTTTTTGAAAAGTATGTGTGCCCCATCACTATGTTAAACGCAGTCATATGGTCAGTAGGATAGATCGTAACGTCATTAATCTGCTTAGAAAAAGGGGTTTTGAGCGTTACGGCGAGGACCTTATCGATCAGTGGGGAAGAGCTTGTGACATGATGGATCTTTGATTGGATGTGTTGCAGTGACAGCTTGAGCTCGGTAATTCGCGGTCAGTTGTTGTGGCTGACCCGCCTGATGTTTGCTCATCGATGCTGGTTACAGGGTTTGAATTGAAGAGTTGTCTTTAGATCAACGAGGGATGATTGACATCGCCGTCCTGAGAGACGATGGCGACGACTAAAGCTTCAAGACATGCGTTCATCGGTTTCTGGACCTCGTCTTGATGAGTGAAGCACGACATGATGGTATCCAGGAGATCTGACAAGGTAGGGGCGGCTACGACTGGAGTAGGTTCCAGGTCATTTCCAGAAATCGATTTTTCAGGAGCCAGAATGAGCTTTGTTAACATTACTTTCTATAGCCCCATGGTGGGTGCCAACTTTGAATCTGATTTTGGTCGGATTTTGTACCGAAAGACTAACTCGATGGAGGGTTATTTCAAAGGCATTCTTATTGATCGGAAAGGGTAACAGATTTCAAAGTGAGTATTAGACAGGAAATAGCCGGTGCTCATATGAGCTGGCCAGGAAAGTACAAGTCGGCAAGAAATGTAAGCAAGTAAAACACTAATTTCTATCTGTCAAGTGTGTGTGTCAGTCTTGATCCTTTCCTCTTCACAACTTTTCTTCTTTTATAGACGCATCCTCCTTTTCCTCTTCCCTATATCGCCTTCACCTAATGGACTCAGAGCTGCTCTTCAGGTCGAGCAACTAGGCCGATGAGCGGGTGGTCAAGTCAACCTGATATAACTAGCTTGTGACTCTGAGTAAAGTACTCTTGGGCCGAGTATGAACGTTATCTTGACGAGTTCAGAACTCGTGCGAGTTGATGGGACAATTTAAGTCAAAACCAAATCAAGCGAGAAGATCCACATATTACAGAATTACCCTTAGCAAACTTTATACCTAATATTCATAGGTTTTGTTAATGTTTAGGCAATAAACTACCCTTACAGTTTACCATTGTTCTTAGGAGTTTTTTGTTATTTTGGGGAGAAGGTAAAGACTTGTGTCGAGATTGGTATTGGAACTCCATTGTTTTGTTACTCTATCTTTATGCAATTCATTTCTGTTATTATTTATGTCTTGCTTAATTATATATGAGTAGTTACCTTGTTAGATTTAGGGTTTGGATGAATGATTGAAATATAGTACTGCTAAGGTGATTTAATAGGATCCTTCAATAGAATTGATCTAAATGCTTGTGTTCAAGAGTAGCTAACTATAACCTTGAACTTAGGATAATTTACAACAGCGAGAGCGGGTTCAACTCCTGATAATAACTCTGCTGAGCTAGGTTGTTAGGCGCATATGATAGCTGGGTTAGTTAATCTAGTGAACATATAGTTTAAGAAGTTAATGGTTATCTAAGGAAGTATTGATTGGCACTCAATTGTATTGATCGGCACTCTATAGTATCGATCGGCACTCTATAGTATCGATCGGCACTCTAGAGTATCGATCGACACTCATTCCTTGTTCACATGCGACAACTAAAACATAAGACTTAGTCATGTGATTAGAGTCGCAGCAAGAGAGGGATATCTTACTATTGCATTCAGTTCTGGTACGATTCATCACACACCCTTAGCATCTACAACTCATAATTCTCATTGCCAGAAACCCTAAGTCTAGCTACTTTTCCCATATATCTTACAACAACTTATTCACTGATTTACTACTTTATTTACTGTTTTAATCATATTTCCTAGCTTAATCTAGATTCTAATATGTCTATTATCTGCCCAAGCTTCATGTGGATTTGATCCTTAAAAACTACAACTGAACCTTTTATTTGAGAGAGAAAGTTTCTCTAGGTTAATTTGAGGGATATCACATGCCAAGATGATACTCAACTACACGCAAGGAAAGTGGTTCTCATTATTGTGGTCGCAGCTTAGTTCTTTGGGCCAGAAGGGTCGGGTATTACTGGCCAACAATGGTGGAAGATGTCAACCGGCAAGCCAAAGATGGCAACCAGTGCCAAAAACATGGCTAAACTTCCAAACTCCCTTTGGAAAAACTGAATTCCATAAGCTCTCCCTGACCATTTAGAAAGTGGGGCATGGACAAAGTAGGAAAGCTACCAACGGCGACGGAGTATAAAGTCTTCCTCCTAGTCGTAACTGACTATTTCTCCAAATGGTTGGAAGCACAAGAACTGAGTAAGATAACCGATATCCAAATCATGAAATTCCTATGGACTAACATTATCTCTAGGTAAGGGGTCCCACAGAAGATTGTCACCGAAAACGGCCCTCAATTCACCAGCCATAACTTCAAGATGTTCTGTAGGAACTAGGGCATAAAGCTGACCTTCACCACGCCGAGGCATCCTCAATCAACTGGACAAGCAGAATCTACCAACAAAACAGTGATCCACATGCTAAGAAGCGCCTGGAGGATGCCCAAGGAAGATGGGCAGAAGAGCTGTAAACAGTCTTGTGGGCCAATCGAACTACGACCAAGACAGCCACCCGAGAAACAACTTATTCCCTAGTCTACGGCATGTAAGAATTTCTCCCAAATGAAGTACATGTCAAAATGGTCGTATCTTAGCCTCTCTCCCCAGAGGAAAACGACGAGTTGATGACCATAGACCTCGATCTACTAGAAAAAAAAGAGAGATGCAGCCAGTATGAGGAACTAGTCATACCGGCAAGAAGTCGCCCAAATACAAAACGGTCTGTAAGACCCGATCCGTGATTCCTTTACCCAAAAAGACCTGCAGCCTTACTTATTAATTTCAATGGCCTTTATCCATTTTAAGTCCAATATTTTCTAAGTCATTTTCGAATACTTGAGCTTCTTATACATATATAATCAAACGATCCACAATGATAATAAGACTAAGGTATATCGGCATTTTCTAAATCAAAGAAATGACACTTGATACAAAGGTTCAAATTGCACTATAGGCTAGTCTAAAATTATCCCCTACCCGATCTACCCACAGCCCACACATCTTTACACGGATTGAATCTTCATGGCCCCTTAACCTTAACACGATCCACTTCTGTTCCTGAAACCACACATACATCATTACATATTTTATCATTTTGATATCCTAACAATTCGATGTACCATGTTTAGTTAGTTTTAGCCTTATTCCTTTCATAAACCTTAAGCCAACATATCATATATCACCCGACAATATGTAGACAGATGTCTAAAACAACCGCCTGTGCCCATGGTCCAATCCTAACTATACAAAACAGAACCAAGTACAATCGGATCTTCTCATGGTCTGACCAATGGCAGAGGACCCTAAACCAAACCAGCCTAATCCTGATTCCAACCTCACCGTCCTAAAACAATTTTAACCTCATCGCTTATAAGATGAAGAGATTGGCGATCAAGTAAGTAGAGAGAGATGATTGTGATCTAATTGATATACAGCCAAATAACCAATCGAACATGGTCGATGGTACACAGCGAGTACATCTGATCACACCACTCACTTTGGCGTACGTTCAAGTGTGCCCCACCTTTATCCTTGTTTTTCTCCTTCCCTTTGCTCTCTATTCTGAACTGATCTCCTTCCCACACGACTTCTCTATATATGAGGAATCATCACCACAATAAACCTTGTTCTTGGCTTGAATATCCTTCTTTCATTGCTTTTTTCTCTCTCGATATTTCTCTATGTTTTTCCCTAAGGAATTCTGTTTCAAAATCAACCCCAAGGTCGAGAATATATAGAAGAAGGCTTCGGCCAACTGCGCATGGTGAAAGGGTGCCATTTGGTTCACGAGAATTTCCTTGTGCCACTCACACCCATTCGGCCATTAACTGCCCTTAATTATCCCATAGGAGGCCTATCATGGGCCAAAACCGTTTGCCTAATCTCCTGTCCTGATGGCAAGTGCCCATCGGACCCACAACCAAGCCGAACCACCAACCGGCCTAGTAACCGCCCAGCCTCGTTCTATACGGCTCGTGAACAGTACAAGAACCCAAGAAAATTTGGTTTTTATTTAGGATTTTTAAGGTGGTTCTTAAGGTTTTAGTGGGTCCTGCCCACTAAGAACCCCTTAAGAACCCCTTAAGAACCCCCCCCTTTAATCATGCTCTAAGAGCCTTAGGAAGCTTCTGGTTGATAGAAAAAAATTGCCAAATACTTGCAAACATGGAGATTAAGAGCCATTTGGATTTATCGTAAATCTGCTCCAAAAATGGTAAGTCTTGGTGTGGAAGAATCTGACTAATCCAGTGAGGTTTAGTGCATGGTAACAACTCTCCAAATGTTCTTAGAAGTAAGGAATGATATCCTGGTTTCCACACGTGAATTTGAGTTGCAAGTCTTTAAGCAAATAATTACTTTCCTAAAATAGAACAACTTAGGATGCAATGTAGGTAACCTGACTTGAAAATTGTATATGTCCTAAAACATTAATCATTTTTGAATTAAACTAATTTTCCATGTGCTCTGGTTGAGTTGAAAATCTATAGCAACTGGTTTCACGGTTAAACGCCTCATTGTTTAAAAGATATCCTTCTTTTAATGCACATATGTTGCTGCTGGCTCCAGTGTAGCATGTATGGTTGATCTCATAAGTTGGTGGTCCATCGACTGACTTTAGGTCCTCATCACTTTTTCTCAGACGACTACTGTTGACCCGTGTTGCTCACTCTTGTCTACAGAATAGATAACACCTTTCTATTTGACGGTTTTATCGTAGTTGGAATGCTGACGCTGTTCCTGACGAGATCCAACGGTCTTCGTTGTTGCCTGCTTCAAGGCGTTTTATTTTTTGAGGATTTATCGGGTATCTTCCTCCATCCGGATGAAATATTTTTCCCAAAGGATATCAACTTCAGTAGTGGTCGTCTGACCTTTTTATGCGTCATCCCAAAACTTTGAATGGACCAAAAGCGCGTTCTGTAGAGCATCTACCACCATGTCGGGATGTTTACTTTGGACACCAAAGCTTTTAATTTTTCCATGAAATTTCGCAGACTCTGGCCCGAGTGTTGGGACATTTTCAATAAGTCAGAAGTGGTTGATCCCTGACGAGTAAACATTATGTAATATTTAAGGAAGATTGTGGACAGATCGCGCAAGCTCCCAATAGGGTCCTCGGCTAGCATGGAAAAGAAGGTTAAGGCCGGTATGGCGAGACTTGCGACAAAAAGTTGGCAAAATCTGGCGTCTTTCTCTTTCTCCAAAAAGTATGTTCACCCCATCTCTATGTTAAATGCAGTCACATGGTCAGTTGGGTTGGAATTGTCGTAGTAGGCTGGGATGCGTAACTTGTTCGTAGGATAGATCCTAACGCTGCTGATCTGCTTAGAAAAATAAGTTTTGAGCGTTATGGCGAGGACCCAATCAATCAATGGGAAAGAGATTGTGACATGATGGATCTTTGAGTTGATGTCTTGCAATGACAGCTTGAGCTCCACAATCTCGCAGACAGTCGTTGTGGCTAACCCGCTGGAAGTTTGCTCTTTGATTCCGGTCACAGGGTTTGAATTAAAGATTTTTCTTTGGATCAACGAGGGATAACTGACATCGCCGGCCTGATGGACGATAGGGTTGACTAAAGCTTCCAGATGTGCGCTCATCGATTTATGGACCTCGTCTTGTTGAGCAAAGCACACCATTATGGTGTCCATGAGATCTGACATGGTAAGGGCCGCTACGACTGGAGTAGGTTCCGGGTCATTGCCAAAAATTGATTCATTGGGAGTCACACCGATCCTCATCACTTTTTCTTAGACGACTACTGTCATGCCGGGTTGCTCGTCCTTGTCTACAACGTAGATAAAACCTTTCCCTTTTTCGGTTTTATCGTAGTTGGAATGCTGACGCTGTTACAGACGAGTTTCAGCGGTCTTTGTTTTTGCCTGCTTCAAGGTGTTTTGTTTGTTGAGGATTTATCGGGTATCTTACTCCATCTGGAAGATTTTTTTGACCTAGGGATAGCATCTTGAATATAGGTCATCAGACTTCTGTATGGGTCGTCCCAAAACTTTGAGTGGACCCAAAGCGCGTTCTGTAGAGCCTCTACCGCCATGTGATCGGGATGTTTACTTTGGACCCAATAGCTTTGAACTTTTCCTTAAAATCACGCAGACTCTAGCCCGAGCGTTGGAACATTTTCAATAAGTCAGATTTGGTTGCTTCCTGACGAGTAAACATTATGTAATATTTAAGGAAGGCGACGGACAGATCGTGGAAATTGTCAATAGGTTCCTAGGCTGGCCTTGAAAACGAGGCTAAGGCCGGTATGGCGAGTCTTTTGATGAAAAGTTGGCAAAAGCCGGAGTCTTTCTCTTTTTAGGAAAAGTATGTGTGCCCATCGCTATGTTAAACGCAGTCACATGGTCAGTAGGATAGATTGTAACTTCATTGATCTTCTTAGAAAAAGGGTTTTTAGCGTTACGGCGAGGACCTGATCGGTCAGTGGGGAAGAGCTTGTGACATGATGGATCTTTGATTGGATGTGTTGCAGTGACAGCTTGAGCTCAGTAATCTCGCGGTCAGTCATTGTGTCTGACCCGCCTGATGTTTTCTCATCGAAGCTGGTTACAGGTTTTGAATTTAAGAGGTCTTTGGATCAACGAGGGATGATTGACATCTCCGTCCTGAGGGACGATGGCGCCGACTAAAGCTTCGAAACATGCGTTCATCGGTTTCTGGACCTCGTCTTGCTGCGCGACGCACGACATGATGGTGTCCAGGAGATTTGACATGGTAGGGGACGCTTCAACTGGAATAGGTTCCAGATCATTTCTAGAAATCGATTTGTTAGGAGTCAGACTGAGCTTTTTTAACACTACTTTCTATAGCCCCATGATGGGTGCAACGTTGAATCTGATTGTGGTCGGATTTGGTACAGAAAGACTAACTCTATGGAGGGTTAATTCAAAGGCATTCTTATTGATCAGAAAGGGTAACAGATTACAGAGTGTGTATTAGACAGGAAATAGCCGGTGCTCATATGAGCTGGCCAGGAAAGTACAAGTCAACAAGAAATGTAAGCAAGTAAAACCCTAATTTGTAGCTGTCAAGTCTGTGCGTCAGTCTGGATCCTTTCCTCTTCGCTACTTTTCTTCTTTTATAGACGCATCCTCATTTTCCTCTTCCATATATCGCCTTCACCTAATGGACTCAGAGCTGCTCTTCAGGCCGAGCAACTGGGCCGATGAGCGGGTGGTCAAGCCAACCTGATATAACTAGCTTGTGACGCTGAGTAATGTACTCTTGGGCTGAGTATGAACATTATCCTAACGAGTTTGTGCCGAGCTGATTAGAGCTGACTAAATGGGACGAAACACTTATTTTGTGGGCCTTGTGGAGGGATGAAATCAATATCCTACAAATGTGGAAGTAGTCCGGAAAAGAACGGCAAATGGCAGGTATGTATAGACTTCACATACCTCAACAAATCCTGCCCAAAGGATCATTTCCCTCTACCATATATTGACAAGCTTTTCGATGCCACAGTAGGGCACCAGCTGATAAGCTTCATTGAAACCTTATCTGGCTACAACCAAATACTCATGCATCCAGAAGATCAGGAGAAAACCTCTTTCATAGCGTCAAGGGGCATCTACTGCTACAAGGTTGTGCCTTTCGGACTAAAAAAACTGCCGCCTCTACTTATCAAAGGCTGGTAAACATGATAATCACTAAGAAAATTAGCCAGACCATGGAAGTCTACATAAAAGACATGCTCGTCAAATCCCTAGATTCAAAAGATCACATATTGCACCTACAGAAGCAAGCCTTCTCCACATTAAGGAGATATAGCATGAAGCTCAACCTGACAAAATGTTCCTTTGAATTTAGCTTCGGGAAATTCCTAGGGTACATAGGCACTCACTGGGGAATTGAAGAAACCCCGGAGCAAATTGAGCTATACATGGAATTCCGTCACCAAGAAACGTGAAAGAGGTGCAAAAGCTCACTAAAAGATGGTTGCTCTGAGCAATTTCACCTCCAGGCTATGAGACAAGTCCCATTCTTTCTTCGAAGCTCTTAAGAATCCCAAAGATTTCAAGTTGAGCGATAAATGCAAGGCCGCCCTAACAAATCTCAAGGGGTACCTCACTATGGCTCCTCTATTAACAAAGTCGTTGGACGGAGAAATTATGCTGCTCTACCTGGCGGTGTTGGAGCATGCAGTGAGTGTCGTCCTGTTACGAGATGAGGAGATCATGCAGCTCCCATTATATTACGTCAGAAAATCTCTTCTCAATGCAGAAACCAAATATAGCCATCTAAAAAACTAGCCATGTCCCTGGTTGTTCCAGCCCAGAAAGTATGCCCTTATTTCCAGGCTCACCAACTTGTGGTGGTAACCTCCTTTCCCATCATTCAGTACTCCTTAAGCAGGAGGCCTCTGGACATTTGGTGTAATGGGCTGTGGAATTAAGAGAATATGACGCAATGTTCAAGCAGGTCACAGCTATCAAGACTCAAGTGATGGCAAACTTCATTGCCGAATTTTCTTCTGCTATGCTTCTAGTCTTAGAGCAGCAGATAAGAATCCGAAATGGCAGTGGGGAAACAAGAGAATGGATCCTACACGTAGACGGGTCCCGCAATGTAAGAGGGCCAGGAGTAGGTATAGTCCTCACCTCTTTGATAGGATATATGACTTCAAGGGCCGTGAGATGCAACATCAAAGCAACCAACAACGAAAGCAAATACGAACCCCTGATAGCCGGCTCACACTTGTTAAGTGAATAGGGGCAGAAAATATCCAGGTCTACAGCGAGTAACTGCTGATCATCAATCAAGTTTAGGGAGAGTATCAAGAAAAGTACACAAGCTTGATTAAATACTTTGTAATAGCAAAGAGTGTGACTCGAGGGTTCCAAAGCGGCAATCTCAGTCAGATTCACAGAGAATAGAATTCCCAGGCCAATTCTTTGGCCAACCTTGGGTCCGCCAGAGAAATAAAAATCCAAATGAGTATCTTCTAGCTAGTTCTCCAGTGGCCGGCAACGGAGAAGAAAATTGCGCCTGCAGAAATCTCGCCTATCAAAGAGGAAATAACCTGGATTTCCATCATCAAGTATCTAAAACATGATGCCCTTCTCTGCGATCATGATGAAAGAATAAGGATCAAGAAGCAGGCAGCTAGGTACTGTATATCGCGATAGAAACTATTTAGGAGGTTTTCTCCGGCCCCTACCACTGATGCATCATGTGGGGGCAGGCTGACATACTATGGCATTTACCAGTTTTCAGCCATAGTATATGTTCTTTTTATAATCTATTATATGTGTTGGGTCTATTTTATAGTCTTTTGAGGTTTAGGTATGTTTTCGAGAAATGTAGAGATTAGGGAGCACTTTGGAGCATATTGATAAGGAGCTTCGTAGCAGGTGAAGAAACCTGAAGTCAGAGCCAAGATCAAGATATAGTGTCGATCGACACCTCTTCCTTGGCATCGACCGACACCCGCACGAGTAGAAGGGCCGGTCTAACTCGAGACGACTATAGCCCAGAAGATCCACATATTACAGAAGTACCTACGACCGACTTTATACCTGATATTTATAGGATTTCCCAATGTTTAGGCAATAATCGACCCTTACAATTTATAGGTCTTCTCTACTACTTAGGAGAGCCTTTATGGCTACTGTAGGAGTTGTTTGCGACATGAAGACGAATAGGTTTTGCCTATCACTCAAATACAAGATTGCTTTCTATGATCTGGTTCGGGTGATCAAGGGACGCATGCTCTACATTGAGATATGAGATGATCCAGGATTTGTGGCAGTTTGCTATTCTAATTCTCGCGCAGAACGTGAAAATGACGACAAAGTGTCGATCGACGCCCAACCAGCATCAGTCAACACTCCTACGAGTCCATGGGTTCAAGAGTCTTTCTTAGTTGATATCGCCACTCATCCTAAAACAAGGATACATGTAGTAGCACCAAATGAATATGGTGTTTACAGAGTTGAAGAGGGCAATGCTAAGGCTAAGGATGAAAGGATCATCAATTTGTCAAAGGAGATATTAAAGAAATACTTGAGATTGCAGATAGTATGGGAAGTCGTTATTTGAGTTTACCAAAATATGAAGGATGCTTTCAGATGCCTTGAGTCTTTCCTAACCCTCTTTATGATATATATTTGAGTATTATACAGTCAAGAAGGGGATAATGAACTTTTTCAATTCCACTTATTATCTAACCACTCTCTAGCACCACTTTTAGATTTACTGGTTTCAAGGTGTACTGGATGGAAATACAAAATACGATTACCTTCCAATAACATCCAAAATTCTTGAGAGTATCTGAAGGAACCAAAGCTGACATCTGACCTTAATCAACTTAACTTTTTTTTACTTGGGATTTGGTATACACTGGATCTGATTCCTCATGCATGTGTGGAAGTTAAGAGTATGAGTGTTTCTCTCTTTCTCTCTCTCTCTCTCACTCTCTCTCTCTCTCTCTCTCTTCCACATCTAGAAAAGATAAGATTGAAATGATTTCCTGAGACGCAAACGGGTAGAAAAGTTTCCTATGACCCCATTATTCTAATTCAAAGAGATGATCACACAAAGTTGGAAGCGAGGGGTAGGAATTTTTTTATGACCCCAGTATTTGCCTACACTTTTCAAAAAAGAAAAATAATAGAATTAAAATGAAGAGAAAGATAAAAGATTCGGAGAAGAGAGAAAGAGGAAAGAAATGGATAAGAGAAAACTGCATGTGTGTTCAGATATTTGCTTAAGTAAGAGTCCATGTATCCTTTGATCAATACTCCCCAAGTAAAACCTGAACATTTTTATGTAAGAAATGAGTTTAGTAGAGGGGTGTGTCAGCAGAATAAGTTAAGTCGTTGGCTGGATAGTTTGGTTGCTAAGCTAAGGTATAGTGCATAGGGTACCTATAAAGTTGGCATTTATTCGATGTGGCTTCAAACATTTCAAAGGTGATAATGTAACTTTAAAATTATGTGAGTCCATACGTTTTCAAATCTCTTTCATAGAACTATTCTATGTTTTTCTTGATGACAAGCAAAATGATAAGTCTAGATGAGTTGATATACGATGGATTTACCAGTTTTCAGCCATATGTTCTTTTTAAAGTCTATTATATGTGTTTGAAGACTATTTTATACTTTTCAGTTTCAGGTATGTTTTGGAGCACTTTGGAGATTATGGAGCACACTGCCGAGATTCAGAAGAAGTGTCGATCAACACCTCTTCCTTGGTATCGATCGGCACTCGTGCGGGTAGATGGGCCAATTTAAGTCAAAACCGACTCAAGCGAGAATATCCACATATTACATAATTACCCCTAGCGAACTTTATACCTAATATTCATAGGTTTTGCCAATGTTTAGGAAATAAACCACCCTTACAATTTACCATTTTTCTTAGAAGTTTTTTAGTTATTTTGGGGAGAAGATAAAGACTTGTGTAGAGATTGGTACTGGAACTCCATTGTTTTGTTAATCTATCTTTATGCAATTCATTTCTGTCATTATTTATGTCTTGCTTAATTATATATGAGTAGTTACCTTATTAGATTTAGGGTTTGGATGAATGATTGAAATATAGAACTGTGATTTAATAGGATCCTTCAATAGAATTGAACTAACTGCTTGTGTTCTAGAGTAGGTAACTAGAACCCTGAACTTAGGATAACTGACAACAACGAGAGCGGGTTCAACTCCTGATAATAACTCTGCTGAGCTAGGTTGTTAGGCGCATGCGATAGCTGGGTTAGTTCATCTAGTGAACATATCGTTTAAGACGTTAATGGTTATCTAAATAAGTACCGATGGACACTCTATAGTATCGATCAAAACTCATTCCTTGTTCGCATGCGACAACTAAAACATAGGACTTAGTCATGTGATTAGACTCGCAGCAAGAGCTGGATATCTTACTATTGCATTCAGTTCTGGCACGGTTCATCACACACCCTTAGCATCTACAACTCATAATTCTTATTGCCAGAAACCCTAAGTCTAGCTACATTTCCCATATATCTTACAACAATTTATTCACTGATTTACTACTTTATTTACTGATTTAATCATATTGCCTAGCTTAATCTAGATTCTAACATGTCTATTGTCTTTCCAAGCTTCATGTGGATTTGATCCCTAAATACTACAACTGAACCTCTTATTTGAGAGAGAAAGTTTCTCTAGGGTAATTTGAGGGATACCACATGCCAAGATGATACTCAACTACACGAAGGGAAAATGGTTCTCATTATTGTGGTCGCAGCTTAGTGCTTTGAGCCAGAAGGGTCGGGTATTACTGGCCAACAATAGAGGAAGACGCCAACCGGCAAGCCAAAGATGGCAACCAGTGCCAAAAACATGTCCAAACTTCCAAACTCCCTTTGGAAAACCTGAATTCCATAAGCTCTCCCTGACCATTTAGAAAGTGGGGCATGGACAAAGTAGGAAAGCTACCAACGACGACGGGGCAGAAAGTCTTCATCCTAGTCGTAACTGACTATTTCTCCAAATGGTTGGAAGCAAAAGAACTGAGTAAGATAACATAGATCCAAATAATGAAATTCCTGTGGACTAACATTATCTCTAGGTAAGGGGTCCCACAGAAGATTGTCACTGAAAACGGCCCTCAATTCACCAGCCATAACTCGAAGAAGTTCTGTAGGAACTAGGGCATAAAGCTGACCTTCACCACGCCGAGGCATCCTCAATCAACTGGACAAGCAGAATCTACCAACAAAACAGTGATAAACATTCTAAGAAGCGCCTGGAGGATGCCCAGGGAAGATGGGCAGAAGAGCTGCACACAGTCCTGTGGGCCTATCGAACTACGACCAAGACAACCACCTGGGAAACAACTTATTCCCTAGTCTACGGCATGTAAGCATTTCTCCCAACTGAAGTACATGTCAAAATGTTCGTATCTTAGCCTCTCTCCCTAGAGGAAAACGACGAGTGGATGACCATAGACCTCGATCTACTAGAAAAAGGAGAGATGCAGCCAGTATGAGGAACTAGTCATACCAGCAAGAAGTCGCATGAATACACAAGGGTCTGTAAAACCCGATCCGGGATTCCTTTACCCAAGAAGACCTTCAGCCTTACTTATTAATTTCAATCGACTTTATCCATTTTAAGTTCAATATTTTATAAGTCATTTTTGAATACTTGAGGTTTTTATACATATATAATCAAACGATCCACAATAATAATAAGACTAAGGTAGATCGGCATTTTCTAAATCATAGAAATGACATTCGATACAGAGGTTCAAGTTGCACTATAGGCTATTCTAAATGTATCCCCTAACCAATCTCCCCACACACAGCACATCTTCACACGGATTGACTCTTCATGGCTCCTTAACCTTAACACGATCCACTTCAGTTCCTGAAACCACACATACATCATTACATATTTTATCATTTCGATATCCTAACAATTCGATGTACCATGTATAGTTAATTTTAGCCTTATTCCTTTCATAAACCATAAGCGAACATATCATATATCACCCGACTATAAGTAGACAGATGTCTAAAACAACCCCCCGTGCCCATGGTCCAATCTTAACTATACAGAACATAACCAAGTACAATCGGATCTTCTCATGGTTTGACCAATGGGAAAGAACCCTAAACCAAACCGGCCTAATCCTAATTCCAACCTGACTGTCCTAAAACAAATTTAACCTCATCACTTATAAGATGAAGAGATTGGCAATCAAGTAAGTAGAGCGGGATGATTGTTATCTAATTGATATACAGCCAAATAACCAACCAGACATGGCCGATGGTACACGGCGACTACATCTGATCACACCACTCACCTTTGGCATATGCTCAAGTGTGTCCCACCTTTATCCTTGTTTTTCTCCTTCCTTTGGTCTCTATTTTGAACCGATCTCCTTCCTACATGACCTCTCTTGATATGATGAATCACCACCACAATAAACCTTGTTCTTGGCTGGAATATACTTCTTTCCTTGCCTTTTTCTCTCTCGATATTTCTCTATGTTTTTTCCTAAGGAATTCTGTTTCAAAATCAACCCCAAGGTCGAGAATATATAGAAGAAGGCTTCGGCCAACTGCGCATGGGGAAAGGGTGCCATTTGGTCCACGACAATTGCCTTGGGCCACTCACACCCATTCGGCCACCAAATGCCCTTAACTGTCCCATAGGAGGCCTATCATGGGCCAAAACCATTTGCCCACACTCATGTCCTGATGGCAAGTGCCCATCGGACCCATAACCAAGCCGAACCACAAACCGGCCTAGTAACCACCCAGCCCCGTTCCAACCGACCAAGATTCCAACATTGTGTCCAGCTGAGCTGAACTGATTGTCCGCTGACCCAACTGAGTGAGTTAGGCCTTCCAGATGATCGAGATGACACACTTGAGCTGAGCTACAACTGAGCTATGCCCAGCTGACCGAGCTTCCATCTTGCATCGTCCAGCTTACATACATTTCGTCCAACTCCTTTACACCTCGTCCAGCTCCTCTAAACTTGTTTCCACCTATTTTTTGGTTAAGTCTCCACGTTATGAAACACTTAACTTTCATTCCATACCATGGAAAGCGAAAATCGCCATAGGATTTTTTGGTCCTCTTCATCTCCTCGAGATCGGCCGCAATCTGAGCTGAGCGATTGTCGAAAAGCGAGGGCACTTCTCGTCTTCCTCACCTCACAGCACGACAAGCGTGCTTCAATTCCAACTCAGCCTCACTGGCAATGCACGCCTTCCTCTCCACCTCAGCCTCGCTTTTGGGGAAAGAAACCTCCTTCTCGGCTACCTCGGCTCTCATGCGGGACATCCTCACTTCCGAACGACTCGGCAGAAAGGCCTCATTCCACATGATTAGACTCTGCCCAAAAGAAAGAGAGCGAGGAATTAGAGGAAAATTTAGAAACGAAACAAAAAAAAGAATGAAACTTACCACCCCCCCCCATGCACATTCATGAAGCTTCCTCAAACTTGCCTGAGCCAGTAAGCCCGTCACCAGTTGAATGCTGCCCAAATTAATCCTCAAAGGAAGCAAAGAAGTCAGCATTGAATTCAGTGCTTCCACTGGCCTGACAAGGATAACAATGGTTTACGGGAAACAAAGTAATACAAACCTCCCAAGGATGATGCACTCTAAGTTGGTATAGGGGATAATCCTTGTTGCTATGAAACCGTAGAGCTTCAAAGACAAGGGATGTGGATTGAATGGCACACAAAGGTTGCGGAAATTCCTTTGATTCACTGGTGGATCGATTCTCTAGATATTACACACCAAAGAAATCAACAACTTGCTGGATATGACACACCAACAAGGAATGAATAGAGAGATGGATTGAGAGACGCCACAAATATCTGTGAAAGGAACATAGATATGACACCCCATGAGCATGAAGTTCCAAAAATTACAAGACATCACATCTTGAAAGAGAGAAACTTCTCTAATTTTTACTGAAAACAAACTTATCTTTTATTCATGATTTTGGGCTCTTTTTATAGAGTATTACAAGTAACTTTCGTCCATAAAAGTATCCTAACATGCAGCACAACTTGGGAGTTGAAATTCAAACTCTATTATGCATGCAAGAGAAAGAAACACACTTAAATAAATGCTATTTTGGATCTAGACGAAAATCAGTCTTCCTTTGATACTATTGGGCTGAATCCACTTTGTTGGGCTTCTATGATGGACCAATATTGTAGAACAATTGGGCTTGTGGCTTAATTCAATCTAGGCTGGTCGGAATTGTTCATTGAATACACATAGGTCCAAATTCGCGTAAGCTGAAGATCACCTGTTTTGTAAATTGTATAACTCCTTCATCTGAACTCCGTTTAATATGATTCTTCTTCTAGGAGCTTCGTAACTGAGTTTAGAACATTCTCCAAGTTATTTCATGCGTAGAAGCCTCGTTTTTTTGAAGATATGAGTTAAACAATGAATGTATATCTTTACTGCTTCCCATGATCATATTACAAAGTCCCATCAGCAACGACATTATCATCCTCAACAGTGATTTATATGTATATATATATATTATACTTGTTCTTGGGAGACCTCTCCCTTTACCTCTCCAAGGAACCTCATATGGGATAATCTCCCCCATGACCGGACCCGAGTTTTATTCGATTAAAAGACTAGCTCGAATCGAGACTGATGTAGAGCAACAGCTGCACAAACTCTCTCCAGAGAAAAATAGCCACAAAAAAACGGACCGCCTCGAAGAATGTCTCTAACAATGGGCAATTCCACATGATATGGTGGAATGAGATCGTAAACTATGAAACAGATAACCCAAATACAAAGTTAGATTTCTTTGATAGAAAATATCAAGAAATCCAACAGAGATACCTTTTCGGCACCATTTGCGTCTGAAAATAGGAATGCATTTTTCCAAACAGAGGCACTATCTATATGAACGAAGAAATAGAAATATCACCACTATTTCATGTTCGAAGCAAACCCCTTGATTATCATCATATTGTTTCGAGGCTTCAAACATAAAGAATCTGTATCCCCATATTAGCCGGGAACAACAGACATTCTAGATAATCAGCACTGAGCTTCATCCCTCTTTCAAAGCTCAATACCAATATCCGTATGAGATGTTGCAGGCCGCGAGGAGTAACTTGGCGTATCGATAGCCTGAAACGGTTTAAGGTTTTAACTATGATCTCCGGGATAGGAAATCATAGGCGACAACGCAAAAGATGTGCTTCATAAGTACCGCGAGGGGGAGTCTCAGCTCTCTCCCCATGCCTCGGTAAATGAAACTTCACCTCATCCGGGACCCAGCAGACATCACGGATGGTCTTAAGGTAAGAGTAAGTACTCTCACATTGTCCCTCAAAGATTTCTCTGTCGTGAGGCCTCGGCGGGAACCATGGCTTGGGTGGAGGGGCTTCTAAGCCGCATGTAGCAAACCATTATGCACCGCTTCAGCGGGATCGCTGGACTGCGGTAAAAACTCGACCTTCGAGGTTACTTCTTCACTCGATATGCAGTCTCCATTGGGAAAAAGAACAGGGGGAGTTCACTGAACGAGCTTGTAGGTCTGTGGGAAGGACGAGAAGCGCTTCTAGCCATTATTTTGCTAGAATACCTAAGGGAAATAACAAAGAGAGCGATGGGAGAAAAAAGAGAGATAATTTCTACCTTAAGGAAGATTCTTTGAAGATGTGAAGGTGAGCAAGTAAGAATAAAAAATTCTTCATATACTTAGGAATCCACTTTAGCTTTCGGAAAAAGTTTATTTCACTCTTGGAATTTATAACCATTGATCTTGACTATCACACCTATTACTACCTCACAAGAATACTATGGAAAGTTCTAGCGAGCTGCGGGCTAACTGTTGGGGTCAAAATTGGTCACGACGAAATCAGTGTCTAGAAACTCCCATGAAAATATTCTTTAAACGAAAACAACATGTTAACGCTGAAAACAGAAACCCAACCCCATCTAAGAAGGGACATCAGAACTGAATTTGGTGTGTTTTGTCTAAGACTAGAAACGCTCTCGTTCAAACAAGGAACCCCAAGCAAAACTCCTACAGAAGATTTGGAACGATCTTTCAGACTAACGTTTACAAGAATGTCGTCTTTCCCTCACCTCCAAGTATTCTACCCTCACCTTTATGTCCTCTTGCCCTCACCATCTCCCCGCGATCTTCTCTTGGCCTCCTCGCTCTTGTCCTTGCACTCGCCTCTTCGCTTCCAAGATCCTCGACCTCAACGCAAGAACCACTCCTCGCCGCCAAGCTCCTAGCCCTCTCCCTAACCCTCGCCCTGGCCTCCAAGCTCCTCTCCCTCAAGGCAAGGACCACTCCTCGCTGCTAAGCTCCTTGCCCTTGCCTCCTCGCCACCAAGCTCCTCGCCCTCAAGGCGAGGACCACTCCTCGCCACGAGTTCCTCGCCTTCTGCTCCTCACCTCCATATCCTCGCCATCTCGATCCCTTAGATCATTAATGGTAGCACCCTTTAACCTTTGATCAAAACATCTTTTGTTTTGTCTCAATCGAAGTTTCTGTTTAATTTTTATGATAAAAGCAAGAATGGCATGTTTTCTCGTAAACATCCAAACGGTACACAATATGAAAAAATGGATTTCAGACAAACTAATGATTTCTCCGAGAACTAAACAAAAAAAAAATGCAAAACTCGTAAAACGGCCGAGACGGCCTAAAATACATCAAAGCCCTTTTGTGATTTAACTTGTAAAATGGACTGAGACGGCATAAAACATGTCGAAGCCAACTGCAATGACGGTTTTCTCGATCGAGATAAAAATGAAAATAATAGGATAAAGGAAAAGTTTCTGAGATAAACAAAAAGTTCGAGAAGATAAGCAAACATCTCCACAAAG
>CAJHQP010006475.1:0-38066 GCA_905132765.1 Moricandia arvensis | reverse complement strand
GCCAGGCTATTTGGAGAGTGAGCCCAAATGTTTCTTTTTTTTTGCTTTTTTTTGTAACTTTTTCTTATGTTGAACAGAACAAACACAATCCAATGATAATAATTTTTTTTACATTTAAATTAGTTTATTAGAAAATAAGGGGTAGTAAGTTGAACTTGTATTATATTTCTATGTAAAAAATATTTTGTATATAATGAATTAACTTATCAAAATAGCGGTCTCAAATAATGAATCATATTAAATTATATTTAAATTTGAATATTATTTATAGATTTTTTAGAAATATTTTAATATAAATTTTAATTAAAAATAGAATATAAAATTTGTTTTTGATATAACATATGTTGTTGATATTAATAAATAAATAATTTATTTATATATAATTATTTTTAGTTTTATATATTCTAAATACACCGCTCTACCAAAAGCTCTGTATGAAAACACTTTGCAAAAACATTTGGAAAGAATTAGTATTTTATAAAAGAAAGTAAAATATTTTTCCAATTGATGTAGATAATAAAAAGTATAATGTTTCTGCAATGATTTGTCAATCAAACTCTAAGTTACATAGCAAACTGCATTTAACTGTAAGTTACATAATAACTAATATTACTGAAAAGTAAGTTAATGCAAAGTTACTAGCAGACATCATCGACCTAGAAGGTGTAAGCTTGTAACATATGGCAGATTTTTGGTATAAGCTATTTCCTATATGAATTGCAACTATTAGCCTAATGGTTTTATATTGGACATAAACGAAAACGAGTCCAAATATAATTAGGACTAATTAAGATATTAGCTATAAGTATTTTGCGTATCCTAAATTTGGTGTATTCTAAAACTTGTCTCTGTTAATAATTATTTTGTCAGTAGATATATTTAGGCCATGTTCATTGCGGGATTTTTAGGTGGGGTTTTTAATTTTGAATTTTTCATTTTTTCATACTTTACGGCTAAGAACCGGCTCTTAAAACTCTTATTTAAGAGCTGATTCTTAGTTTTTCTAGTTATAAACTAAGAACCGGCTTTTATAAAAAGTTAAGAACCCCACCTAAAAACCTTACAATGAATATGCCCTAACACATAGTTAGTTAACCATGTGAATATTTATATAATACTATTATTAATTTACTGCTCATTTCGTGGCACGTATTACACCACTACTGCTAAATATCATTGCCATCTTTGCGCACCTAATAAACTTCTAATTTTGATATGTTTGATTCAGTTCACGTACCGTGAATATCCAGTTTAATTTTTTTTTGAAACTGAATATCCAGCCATAAGACCATTGATAACGCCCATATTTATATATTCCCTCGTTGCACAAGATATTTTTTTCAAAATTGTTCACATAAATAACTTAATTTTGTATACATAAATGTATCATTTTCTATGAATATTAAATTTTTAAATCAATAGTAATTCAATCAATTTTATTAGTTTTTTGAATGTTACAATTTAATCTTATTAAATAATAGAAATTATAGAAACACACAAAATTATATATATGTGAAACTTTTTTTTCCAAACTTTTATCTCCAAAGGAGTATTTAATTAGTGTGCCATTATTTTTTTTGTCGACAATTATTAATATCGCCATTATATAAGTACGTATTCTGGTTTGCAGTGGTATACCGTGTTTAGAGGTCAGCAGTTCGATAACCATTTTTGTTACGTAACAACCTTCTTTCATCAAGTTATCCTTCCAAATTTCATTCACGGCAAGTATACGCGCTTGTTCATGCATGGATAGAGTACAATAGAAAAGTGCAAAATCTATAAATGTTGAAAACAAGAAAATGATAAATCAAACAAAGACCGTGTCGGACCAGCCTGAAGATAGGGGTCTCTGAGCTATAGCTTTCAAATTAAATTTGGAGTGACTGGTAAAGGCATTATATGCGCTTTTGTATCATATAAATAATTGAAAAAACTTATTCACGCAACCATATGTCTAATCACTAGGTCATATTATGTCAAGATGGTGTTGTTCTATATGACTTAAAATCATACAGCTCTTGGTGATATTATTAACAAGCTTGTACCTTGGACTGACGTTCAACAGTAGCTTTTTTCGACAAAGACCTTTCTCTATCCCCACATGTTTACTTGTTAAATGCCGACTACTGTTTTTCTTCTCTAAATATCTTCATTGAAGAAGAAACAGAGTAAATATGAAACTAGAGCAGGCTAGTTACATAACTGATATGCTCAAATTTAACATTTGAACTACTTTATAATTTCAGAGTGGGAGGTAGTAATTATAGATCACATCTACAAAGACTTTACCACACAATACACTTATGTTTATCAGATTAAATTAAGTCACCAATTAAAAAAAGTAAAATAACAATAAATAAATGAAAGTTGTAAACAGTTAGAAAGAACGTTAGATTTAGGGAATCAATTAGCTATTTCATAATTGCAGTTAAACAAATACGAAAGGTTTATGAAGAATAATGCTTGAATTCAAATCACAATGATAAAATCAACCAGCTCTCGTTGCAGAGACTATCTATGTGTAGATCATAGAATCCCAAATCTTTTTGTGATCATGAAATTAAGAAAATATTAAATTCATGTTTGATATATTCACAAAATTTCTAAACCATATCTCTTTGCAAATATGTATTAGCTCATCAAAATTATTTCAGACAATTAATAACTTTGTTGTGTACCAGTTATTTTATGAACTAGATCTCAGATTGTCCATCCAAATCTAGCAATAAGAGAAATCAAAATGAAGAATTCTATAGATAACCATAAACAATTCTAACAAGTAGGGAATTCATCCTTACCCCTAAAAAAAACTAAAGGTAACAAAAGATCTAATCAAACATGAAAATAGAACACCACAACTCATATTTTGAATAATTATCCTATATAAAATATAAAATAAGAGTTCAAAATCAAGCTCCCTCGAGTTCTGATCTCTCTCTCCCAATCTAAAGTAATCCTTAAGTAAAATGTAGCCTAAAAACGGCTTAAGAATATTTAATATATGTCTAAAACACGTTTTGGTCGAATTTAGGTAAAGCTAAACCAAATATAAGAAAAACCAAATTTTTTATTTTTTCTTGTATTGAACTAACAGACATAGCAGTTTTCAGTAGAGTATAATTTTTAATATAAATGATGATTAACCTCAACCGGAGGCATTATAACCTTCAATCTAACTTTTATATATGATTTTCAGAATTTTTATATTAAAAATAAGAATATTATACATATATCCCTATTTTATAAATAACATATAAAGGATATCTTATATTTTAAATTAATTATATTAAAAGAATTTATAAGATTATTCTTTCAAAAAGAATTTTATAATATATTTTTCATTAGTAAAAAGTTTCTTAATATTTTTCATAATTTATTCCAAAATTTATTAAATAAAATAATTTGTAAGTTAAAATTTTCAGATATACAGTGTAAATATATTTATTATAAACATATTTGGACTCTCTGTAACAATGATCAAAAATAACCATTGCGTTTTAATTTTTTAAATATAGTAGACCAATGAACTTTATTCTTTTACATAAGATCATAAACATATTCTAATATTAAAAATAGGATGAATCCTAAATAAAAGTTTTTGACTGAAAATCTAACTACATATATTACTCTTTTTAGTAAAATATTCAATGCTTAATATCTAACACTATTTAACTTATTTATTTTTAAATTTTTAATTACTACAGTTTGTATATATGTTCATTTATTTAATATATTTTGTACTTTTAGTTTAATTTATTAACAAAAGTAGCATGTAGTAAATTTTACTTTAGATATAACTTAATATTATTAATATTTTGCCTCCGCTGATATGACTTTTTATATAGAGGAAAAACTCTAATTATATATTGCCTCCCTTTCGAAAATATCCACAATTTAGTAAAATATTTGTTTCAAAAATATACTTTTTCATCTTTTTATGCATTATTTTATGGTAAAAAAGATATCATGTTATTGAAATTTCATTGGTTAAATTTTGTGGAAAATAGTTAATTATAAAAAATAATGCATTAATAATCAAACTTAGTATGTTTTTTAAAAATATATATTAGTATTCTAAAATTACATCTTTCTGAAACACAAAAAGAGTGTGACTTGAGATGTTATTAGTGGTCATCCATAAATGAAATAGTTTTTTTTGACATCAAATGAAATAGTTAAAAGTCAGAGGAACCTGATTATTATTTAATGTCAATGGTTCTTTATAGCTACGTGCTAATTTCATTTATGATGGTTTATCATGTTTGGTACATTTTGTATACATTTACCAATTTAATGTATAAGACGCCTAACTGAGTCGGAGATATACCCTTGGCTTATTTACCGAAGAGCTGTTACATGTAGATGAGTGGATCTCTGTACTTTTCAAATGGGTCACTAAATATCAAAACATATGTGTATATTTTGTTCTTCAACAGAATTCGAAATATCGATCATCTTTATCACATGTACATTTTTTATGACAAGTGTGGTACGAAACCGACCACGCCTTTGGCATGGAGAGATACAAAGCACTACGCCAGTACTATTATTACACAGTTCATAAGGACACACAATACTGTGTATATACCGAAAAGACATTTCAAACCACTAGTGATCGATAAGTATTGTGTGGTTTAGATAATCAAATGTAGATCAACGTGAAAAATATGGCAAAAATGTAAGGCTAATTATTTTGTTTTTAGGTTTCAAATTTTATTTGACTCAAAAAAAATGAGACCAAATAAGTTACACTGGCGAAAAGACATTTCACTCGATCGTTGCAAATAAAGTTGAATTTTGAGCCCTCTAGTTAATAACGCAGTAGAAAAGCTTTATTGATGGTCACTGCATATAGCGCAAGATGCTCGTTGCAGCCATTTGAAGCTAAATCAAAACAAAAACTATGTAGTCGTTCAGATTTGTAGACAATGTTGACTACAACTCAACGACATTAATATGCATGACAACAATCAATTAGGTGACGTAGTTAAGAGCATCTCTAATTCTCTATCAAAGTATCAATGATATCTGAACTTACAACTATAACGTATTTATTAGAATATCTTAAAACTAGAGTATTTATTAAAATAGTTTCTCATTCACTAATATTTTGAGAATTTCATCAAAATAACATTGATGAACAAAAAAGAGAGACGTTAGTTTTGTGTTTGACTTTGAGTTTTGAGTCAAATTTGCAAAAAAACCTATAAAGTTTACCTGGAATATATATATATATATATATATATATATATATATATATATATATATAAGTTACTAGTTTTTATATGGTGCTCGTGATGTATGTATGCTTGTTGTTAATTCAGGAAAATGGTATATTTTAATCTGAAAAAAATCGCATCGTATTCTTTTACTAATTTTGATATTATATCATTTCAATTCGAACCAATTTTTAAAATAAATTATATAAACTATCAACTTAATCTGAATTAGTATTGACTAAAACAGTGTAAGACAATCATGCTATAGATCAAATATCACATGTATAGTTTATGTTAAATTTGATATCACATGTAGTTTATACTGAGTCATACATGTCAAACTTTCAAAATAATAAAATTAGGTTATTTTTCTTGAACCTATTTCTTATAGTATATATTGTAGGGTAGAAAATAAATTAAAAAACTTAAGATGTAAATAGGTGTACAATTAGATAAAAAAATATAAAATAATTTCCTATAAATATTAAGAAAACTCACCTAGTTAAGTTTTCTCCTCAAATAAGCCAGTGAAATTCAGTTACTTGATAACAAACTTTGATATTCTCTCATGTCTTTCCACGCATAAATGGTTAATCATCAATAAAATAGGCTTGATAAATTATTTTACTTGTTTTTAACTTTTTGTTGAAAATTAGAAAATATAAAGTAACTTTAAAAAAAAATATTTCATGATGATTTAGGACATTAAAATAACACTAATTGACTTTATTTTCAACATTAAGTGTAAAAACCATGAATTCAAAAGAAAAACTGTATTTCTTTTAGGACAATAGTAAATGACATTTAGAACAAAATAAAAACACACACATATATATATATATATATATACATATATACAAGGAAAATAAATAATTAATTTATTTTAATTTTAAAATTAGAGAATTTAGAAAACTCATTTGTATACTAAAATTTTGTGCACACAAATAATAATATTAGATTTACCCATTTGTAAACCATTTTTTTACATTAAAATTGTTTTATAGTAATATATTAATTTGGGTTAATTTGCTAAAATAAATTTCTTAAACTTTTAATATAAGAAAAAATATCCAGATGAAAATGACTGTGTAATTAAATAATAGAATATACTGAATTAAACTTATCTACATTTTTTAAGGTTGTTCATTATATTAGTTCTAGTTCTTCTCTTCAAATAAGTCAAAATATTAAAATACTTGAAAAAAGGTTTTGATATTTTTTTATGAGAATTTCAAGTTTACCAATTTTGTTGTCACTTTTTATTTTTACCTTCATTAAATAGATATTTTCATAAATACCATTTTTGTAGGGAAATTTTCAAAATAGGGGAATTTTCAAAAATACCACTTTCTTTGTACCACTTTTCATTTTTACCTTCATTAAAGAGATATTTTCAAACATACCACTTTTTTAAGGTGATAATTTTTTTAAAATTAATTAGAATCCTAAATTTTAAATGCCTAAATCCTACCTCCACCCTACACCACCCTTTAACTCTAAATCCTAAGTCTTAGATTAATTAACCCAAAGATTATAAGTGTGTTTTTTCTCTTAAAAAATAAGGGTATAAATGGTTAGAGTAAAAGTTAAAAGTGGTACAAAGAAGGGAAATTGTCAAAAATACCACTTTCCTTGTATCACTTTTCAAAAATACCTTAATCACTTTACCCTTGTTTTTTAAGAGGAAAAAACACATTTATAACCCTTATGTTAATTAATCTAAGACTTAGGGTTTAGAGTTAAGGGGTGGTGTAGGGTGGGGTGGAGTTTAGGAATTTAAAATTTAAGATTCTAATTAATTTTTTAAAAAAATTTACCCCTTAAAAAAGTGGTATTTTTGAAAATGTCTCTTTAATGAAGGTAAAATTGAAAAGTGGTATAAGGAAAGTGGTATTTCTGAAAATTCCCCTACAAAGAAAGTGGGGAGAATTTCAAGTTTACCATTTTTGTTGTACCACTTTTCATTTTTATGTTCATTAAATAGATATTTTCAAAAATACCACTTTTTAAGGAGTAAATTTTTTTAAAATTAATTAGAATCCTAAATTTTACATTCCTAAACCCTACCCCCACTCTACACCATCCCTTAATTCTAAACCCTAAATCTTAGATTAATTAACCCAAAGATTATAAGTGTGTTTTTTCCTTTTAAAAAAGAGTAAAAGTGATTAAAGCATTTTTGAAAAGTGGTACAAGGAAAGTGATATTTTTGACAATTTCCCAAGAAATGGGTATTTTTGACAATTTCCCTTCTCTTACATCTTCTAAAATCTATAAAACTTATTTATTTTCAAAAAACTAGGTGAATGATTTATTCTAATATTCTACTTGTGCTGAAATTCAAAATATAAAGTAAAACAGAAAAGCAAATGGTATTAAATTATAAAAATTAAATAGTGTTGATTAAATTTTTTTTCAAAAGCCATGAATTAAATACTATATATACATATATATATATATATATATATGAAATTTATTCCATATATTTTTGAGAAAAATAATAAATGGATATTTTCTAGGGGAATTTTCAAAAATATAACTTTCCTTGTACCACTTTTCATTTTTACCTTCATTGAAAGAGACATTTTCAAAATTACCACTTTTTAAGGGGTAAATTTTTTTTAAACTAATTAGAATCCTAAATTTTAAATTCCTAAACCCTACCCCACCCTACACCACCCCTTAACTCTAAGCCTTAAGTCTTAGATTAATTAACCCAAAGGTTATAAGTGTGTTTTTCTCTCTTAAAAAACAAGGGTAAAAGTGATTAAAATATTTTTGAAAAGTGGTATAAGGAAAGTGATATTTTTGACAATTTTCCTATTTTGTACATTTTATTAATTATTTAGAGGAAATAATGAAAGAAATTTTATTTTCAAAAAAACAAAATAAATTAATAGGAAAATTTAGTACAACTTCTGTATATTTAATTACGAAAACCATTTGCATTACAAATTCTTTTTATAGTAATATTTTTAAAATGCATCCACTGAAGACAAAAGAATCATATAAGAATTTATAAGATTAATAAAAAATGTAAGATACAAAATACGAGTGTTTTTGTGGACTGTGAATGTGATAAAAATGACAAATAATAAACTTCAAACAAATAAATAGCAAGCTGAATTAATAGGAAAAAGGGTTGGCCATCAAGAAATTCGTATGATGTCATGAATCTATCTTACTGAATGAATATTAATCTGCTTAGTTGTTCACAATCTAATACCTGATCAAGCATGTAAAAATTTTTATATTAATCTGCTTAGTTGTTAATCAATTTTTTTTCTCAACTCAAAATCCAAACCTCCTATTATTGATGACCAAAATGGTTTTTACGTAATAAATTCACGGTTAACCCCAAAAAGAGGTTATCTGCCAACGAATATGGATAGAAGATATCTAAAGTAATATTTTAATTAGGTTTCCATATAAACAACGTCCACTTACGAATGGTAGTACTAAACAATGTGTGTATTAAAGGCTCTTGAAAGATTATAATTGGAAATTTGGAACCTTTCAGAGTTGGAAATGGTTCAAAACTTTTCCTAGAGAGTATAGAGTATAAGTCATTAGTGTGTTTTTGGTTGTAATAGTTGAGTATTACTCCATAGTTGTTATTTATTTTCCAGAAGGTGAAAAACCAAAGAAGACAAATTAAACTTACAACGGAAACAGCTTTTATGGAAAATTCAAAGGGAAGAAAACCAACTTGGCCACATGGTTTTGTCTAGGCCTGAGCATTTTTCTGGACTCAAAGATTCAAATCAGAATCAACTGTTTTACCACATTGGTTATGAAAGACCCGCGGATCTTAGACCCGATCCGAATCGAAGCCTAGACCTGATAGGATATAAGTGGACCCGAATTTTAATAACCATAGCCTAATATGTATTGTAGGTATATGGTAAATTGCAAGTGCAAATTCCGATATAAGGTAAAATAGGTTTGTGTTACTCAAATTATATTCGAAATTTATAAAATAGATCCGAACAATTACAAAGTAACTGATCTGAAAACATTAAAAGACCCAATAAGTATCCAAAAGATTCAAAAAGTACAAATAAACCAACCGAAAAACATGAAAAAGAACCCAAACTCGATGGGACCCGATCCGAATCCGTCCCGAAGACCCGAATGCCCATGCCTTTGGTATCCTATGCTCACTTCTCCTTCTCACTTATTTCTCTTATTTCTTATCGTCTTTGCACCAGTCCTCTCTATTTATACTCCTTCTCACATGCTTATATTCGAACATATATCCTTCTCAGAACCCCCCAAACCTCAGAAAAAAAAACAAAAGGGAACCTAGCTTGATAATGACCCGACAAAGAATGACCACGGTTGAGTCCCCAAAGAAGAAAATGGGTGGAATTGGGAAGCTCAAGAATGTTGTAGAAAAGTTGGTGCAGATCAAAGGCTTTTCCTCGGCCAAGAAACATTGTTCCGACGAATACGGCCGTGACCGTGTCCCAAAAGATGTGAAGGAAGGTCATTTTGCGGTGATAGCCGTTGATGGATATCATGAGCCTACGCAAAGATTTGTCGTCCCATTAACGTTTCTAGAACATCCGATGTTTAGGAAGCTTCTAGAACGTGCGGAGGAGGAGTACGGGTTCTCTCACGATGGAGCCCTCATGGTACCTTGCCGGCCAAGCCACCTCCGGACGATATTGACCGACCAGTGGTGTTAAGAGTTTTTTGCTGTAATTATTCTTATACATGGTCTACTTCATTTTAAATAATAAAAACTGAATTGGTTATTAGAGGGACTCTTAAGCTTTCTTGTTATTCAAGCTTAAAATTGATCTCCTCACACCTCAAACTTGCATTACGAACAATTAATATGCAATTTTTCCCGGAATATAAGATGTGATATACAGTCTTAATCTGAAGAACAGGTGATCTAAATCCAAGTGTATTTTAAATCATATATAAAAACAAGTGGTTAAAGTGTGTTGTTTAGTGCTCTTAAACTCGAGTTTGGTAATTTTTTAAACTTACTTTCATATTTTTCAACGAATTTTTTTTTGTTATTGTTCGTAGCAGAACCCTAGAATAAAATGAAAATGTTCTCACTACTATTGGTTATTGCAATCCTAAGAGCACCCACAATGGGAAGTCCTTAAGGGGAGTCTTTAGAGAAAAAATAATTAAATAATCAGTGTATCCCACTAAAAATTAAGGATTCGATCCTTAAAATCTCTAAATAAGGATTGATCCTTACATTGTTTGCGGGCTTCCATGACACGTGGCGGCCCGCAATTGGTTGAAATTTTCTTTTTTTTTAATAATCTGAAGAAAAAAAGGGTGGATAGTTAATGATCTTATGGATGCTCTAATAATCTATTCTTACTATTGTTTTAATGCAAAATTATCTTGTAAGAAACTAAGAATAGACAAAGTCTAGAGAAAAACAAGTCCGGACCAAGTTATTAAGTTATTGATATAGACCTTACATACATATTAACCTTTTTTTTTTATTACAAATGACTATGAAATGAAAGCGGGCAGATATTTATATAACATAGCTTCGGTTCGAATGTTATAGACTCAATAGTCTACACTGGAGGCGCAGGAACGGTAAGAGTTGATGTGGGGAGGAGATATGAGACGTCAACTCATATGTTTTAATAATTTATATATCTAGAATTTGCTTGTTAATTGATGTATCTCTATATACATATATGGAAATATGTGTTAACTGAATGTGGTGTCGCTTTTGTACAACCCACACTGTTATAGAAAGATCATACGTTGCCTGTGGGCTTAATCTGTGAAAGTATTATTTATATGGGAATATGTTTGAACCACATGATAAGCATAAACGAAAAAAAGAATATTCACGATATTTTTCACACCCCGTAAATAGAAGGTAACAGAATATTTCGATAGTACCTGGAAATATTCTAAAATTATCTTGAAGCAATCTACAAGATTAAAATTTAGTAAGACATTATATACACAATCTTATAAAATTGTTATATGACATTCTGCAGAAAAGTTAATTTGAATTTTCTCCATAAAAAACATTTTCATAAGATTAATCTATCAAGTGAATAATATACGGTGTGGTTGGGTACCTTGGTCCATAAATTCACTTTCTTCATAGGAGGGTTCAGGGTGGGTAGGCAAAAGAAGTGAATCCGAATCCAATTTCAAAAAATAGTATCGATTCTGAACAAAAATTGATTCAAAATATGAATGAATTCAAAATTTTGCTATTTGGAAAGTCGGAACCGAATCCAAAGTAACCAAATATATCTGAATCAAATTTATATATTAAAATTATATTAATTATTTGAAGATTTAATATGTAAAAATATTTTTATATATAAAGATATTTTGAAGTTGTTCAAAATACTTGAAGGTATAAAATAGCTAAACAATACTCAAAACACCAAAAATATTTGTATCTATTGATTCTCTACCTAAATATTCAAGTCAAACCAGTTTTTGTGTTATGTTTGGTATTTTGGCATACACTATTAAAATTTATATGTTCTATATTATTTTATTTTAGATTTTGAAAACTTCAAAGTATGAATGAATTTCTAAAATAATTTAAACGGTTTATTCAAGCCCGAACTGACCGTGTAAAAATTTGAACCAAAGCCGAACGAAATTTATAAATACTTAAATAGAGTTGAAATACTCAACCCTTAAAAATACGAAACCCGAATAGTTCTGAACTGGAGCTGAATGGGTATCCAAACGCCACCCCTAGGAAAACCGGTAAAAATAATATTACTAAACTCGTCCTTCAGCTTTTTAGTTTAGTTTACTCACTAGCTTCTGATGGTTTCTTTGAGTGCACAGATAACTTCTGTTTCTTCTCACAAGCACTCTTATTTCTAAGTATATAATGAACACGGAACAAGGACAGAAAAATGCAATTGTTGGACCGAAACAATTAGGGCATGATTAATGCAGATTTCTTAGGCTGGAGTTCTGTTTCTTAACTTTAGCTAAAAACCCGTTTAAAAAACCTGCATTAGTCATGGCCTTAGGTTTGAGGGCGCTTATCTCTCTCTCGGTAACTCGTGGCAACCGCCTTCTTCTCTCTAGCCTTTCCTACTCGCTTGGTTTTTGCTTGTCTGGTTGTTTAGCTAGGTTCTGGTATAGCTTCGCTGCTTCGGTTTCATTACAATGTCGCTTGTTTGTTTATTTGCATTTCCACATTCCGCTACTAGTTATCTTTGTAATCGCTGTTTCAAAATGAAAAATGGAATACTATTTAACAGTTAAAAAGCAAGAATATTTGATCACTGAAATTACAGACTTATGTTTCACAATAGGACAATGAACATCCAAAATAGCCAACCACTAAATTTCACTTGAAATTTAAATACCAATGATTAGATTCAATACAGAGACACTGATGCAATTAATGAGTAATTGCTTGGGTTGAGTACAATGGAGACATTATTGTTGTGAAGAAGTGTCGGAGGCATCTGAAGCAGTTGTGCAAACCATTCTAAAGCAAGGGGATGAGTAGATCTAAATTGTACAACCATCATCTCTAGTGTCTTTGTGTTTCTCAGCACCAATTCCAAGAACAAAGTCAAGAGTTCGGATGCTGCATTCTCCCAACGCACCATCGAACCGATTCCCTTTGAGGTAGGGAAGTCATGAATATATTCTGATCCCCAGCATTGATCCAGATACAAACCCCGTCGACCCAAATAGTAGTCAAGACCGTGATCCTGTATAGAACACAGAAAAATTATCTCATAGAAAACTAAATAATATCATTCCTATATAGATTAGCCCTTTAAAAAAGGTAAATGGCATGGTCCTACTCAGTTAGTATATTATGATCTTATTAACATACAAAGAAAAATGAAAAGAGGTTTCTAGTAAAATACATTTATGTTGCCGCTGCACGTGGCCTGTGCTATTAGCTTCTTCATTACAGGTGAATTTTGTAGTAACCTTGTTATACCAGGAATAGCAGATCGAACAACCATTGTTTCAACAATCAAAGTTTGGACCCTAAGCATTGGGAAAGGCCGACCACAGAGCTCTGCGAGAGATAGGATCTAGCAATACGATGATAGAAGTCAGTCATGATAAAAAAATAAATCTCCACAGAAACAAAAAAAAAAACATAACAAGAACTGATATCGTTATAAACTAGTTAGTTGATGTTTTCATATTACATGTGCTTATATATGCATATGTCTTCGAACTGTATAAAAAATATATTTAGCCCTTAATTAGAGAGTATACAAGAATGGAAAAGACATATAATATACCTGAAGAAGGGTTCTCCCAAAAGTAAGCCTCCCTACATTTTGCAACTTTTCTAGCAACTTTAGCACCATGATTTGAACAAACTCAGACACCGAGAAAAAGTTCTTATAATAGCAAATTTCAAGGCTAGCTTCGGTCACAGAGGAGACATCAACTAAAGTACATGGTTCATCAGTGATTGTCAGTTTCAAATAATGGATCTGCGGCGCTATAATCTCAACTGGATATGAACTTTGGAAACTCCACTTTCTCAGGCTTAATGATTTACTCAGATCAAGACGCTGAGGTAAACCAAAACAGTAACTCATTTCCAAGGTTTCAAGAATTGGACAGCCAGAGAGAATATTCGCAATGGATTCATCTTCAGAGAGATCGCACGAACTTAATGTCAAGTTTCTTAGGTTTTTCCAAGACACTGTTGTGCATCTAGGAAACAAAGCAGATGTCACGTAGAGTTTCTCCAAGGAGGAGCTAAAAAATAAAAAATCTGGACAAGTATACTCAAGGAAGGACACAGACAGTTCATGCACGCTGCGAGACATAGCGAACTTGATCCAGCTATTAATCTCGCGTGCCTTGACATAATAGGCGCTATCAAGACGGAAACTCGTGATTTTCAGAGCCCTGTAGGATATTAGGGTTTGGTTTATCACTTGAGGCGTAGCTTTCACGCCACGAAAGGAGAGACAAGGTGTCTCGCACCATACATGCCTCCATCGTCTGGACAATAGGGAAGTTTTTACCGCGAGATTGGTGGGATTAAATGATGAGATGATATGGTGGAGGATCTCATCTGGCATAGAGCTGATGAAGTCGTCATTGATTGATGAAGTCTCTGGTTTCGGTTTGCTTACGCTCGGGTTTCTTTCTCCCCTATCCGCCATAATAAAACTATGGTTTAAAAAGTTATGTTTTTAGGGTTCTCTCTGTTCTTTTTTTACAACTGCTTTTTCTAACCTATTGACATAATTTTTGTTTTCTAAGTTTTCCATCTATACTATTAAAACAGAAGATTCTTTTTTGAATTGCCCTTCTGTTTTGAAAATATTTATGGATCTATGACATTGTCTTAAATTTAATTCTATATTTTTCTAATTATCTTTATTCTCCACGAAATTACCTTAATTCCAACTAACTAAATATTTCTTTATTTATCTTTCCTTTTCAAAAATATAACAAATCGATAAATAGGAAAAATATAAATAACTATCTATTATTTTCTCTCCCTTATTTTTATATCATTTTCAACAAAATAAATTAGCCTACCAAACTATCTATTTTATTTGTATTAACAACTCTATCGGTCATATGATATTTGTCATAGCTTATATAGTATTGATAATATATGTGTTTAATATATTGAAACTTTCACTGTTTTGGTTAAACAATATTATTTATTCGACATCTCAATGTTTTCAACTTGTCATGTAATATATATACACAAATCTTCATGTAATTGCTTTTAATAATTCAAAGCTTTGATATCCTAACATATATAAGCATAACTCGATTAGTCCACATTTACGAAACCCCAAACCCCAAATCATTAATTTATGGTTTAATGACTTGGGTATAGGGTTAATATTAATTTAGGATAATTATTGAATACAAATTTATGCTTGATAATCAAATTTATGCATATATATTTATTTGGTTTTGAAAATATTTTTCTGACTAAAAATAGTATATGATATATGTGTTCAACTAATAGCATCTGGTAATATATACTTTTCTCACTGCCAAAAATAAATGCTTTAGTTTTCTTCTCAAGTAAATGTATATATTCAGATTATATTTCTAGACTTATATATGTGCAAGCGAATACTCAAGTCAAAATTAATATTCATTAAAAATCTGTGAACATATGCTTTTCTTTTCAATCTGTAAAATTTACATGTTTCTAGACTAACATATCAATACAATTAAATACAATATCTAAACTGTAAACCCTACGTTCTAACTACATCCTAAACCCTATAAACTATATCGTAAATTTGTATACTATAATAAATACTATTTATATAAGTTCATGATTGTGTTTACAATCGATATGTATGGGTTATTTACAGAGATAATTAACTATGTTCTTTATTTGTAACTTATTTGAAAATTGTTTTCATTCAAATTAAAGAGATATACTCGCATTCAAAATCACATATCACGGATGAGACTATATTAAAATTAATAAATAGTTTCAAAATTTGATTTATGTTCAACCAACTAGCTGTTTATTTTCCTCATCAATCTATTATATTAAAACAGAGTCCTATTTGAATTTTACCGTGGCATGATTTTAATTTGGACCTATTGAATATATTGTAACTAAAATATATGTTACTTATCTATAATATTAAAACAAAATCCCTCTAAAGATCTTTCCTTTGATTTAATTTGATAATTACAAACAATATAACTCATATATTTATACTTAACATAATTAATTAATATTTCATTTCATAACTTATTTTACGTCTCATTTCATTTGTACGTTTAACAAGGCTCCTGTTATTTAACATAACTTCTTATATAATTTTAATTTGAGAACATAAATTATAAATTATAAATATCACTATAAGAAAACACATCATTTACTAGGCCGGTATTGCCTCGTAATTTCCTAGTAAAGGACACTTTACTAGGAATTTACGAGGAAACGCGTTTCGTAGTGACACGTTCATCGTAAAACTTATTTCCTCGTAAAGTCCTAGTAATTTTACGAGGAAAAGTTTTCCTCGTAATGTCGTCGTAAACTTTTCCTCGTAAAGTGCTCGTAAGATTCCTCGTAAGTTTGTAGTAATGTTTTACTCGTAAGGTTGTCGTAAACGTTTACTACGAAATTACTACGACAATTTACGAGGAATCTACTTCGAAACTTTACGAGGAAATTACTACGACATTTTACGAGTACCTTACTTCGAAACATTTACTAAGAATTTACCTCGAAATGTTTTTTCTCTATTAAAAAATAATAATTTAAATAAATATAAATAATATATTTTTTGAAAATTTAAAAATCTAAATTATAAACTAAAAACGAAATAACAAAATATTTTATGTATAACTAAATATTTAAGTTTTAAATTCATAATATACACAATTAAAAAAAAACTACGGATGTTGCTCGTGAAATTGTTGAACGAAGTCGTCATCCCGAAACTCCCCCTCGTCCATGTTGCTCGTCGACGGTTGTGACTGTGGCGGTGGATGATGTTGGGTTGGAAGCGCTCCGGATTCCCGTCTGACACGCAACATCTCCGCCACTACTGGGTTCCCGACCGCCAAAGCGTCTACGATTTCGGAGAGAGAACTCACATAAGAGCGCAGCTGAACATTCGCATCGTTTTGTTCCTGAGCATAAGACGATGTCGTTGCACGGACATCGTTAACAGAACCAATCCCGACAATACGTCCCTTTTTCCTAGGGGCGATCTTTAAATAAAAAGATTGATTAATAACGTTAAAAAATGAATTAAATAAATAATAAAAATTAATTAATAGAAAAAACAAATTAATTATTTACCTCCTCGTAAATCTTATCCACTTCAGGAGTGGATAATGTGACGGGAGTCCCAGACTGTTGACTCAGCTGGGTCTGGCGGTGGTCAATCCGAGCAGCAACCTCGTTGTAGATCCGTTCGGATCTAGGATCTACAAAATTCCCTGCCTTGTTCCGGTGGGTCCTCTCGTAAAGCTCTTTCAGAGATGGAAGAGCTCGTGTCTCTTTAGCCTATAAAAAATAATTTAAAAGCTTATTTATTAATTAGAAAATATAAATATATTAAAAACAATATTAATTAGTTATTAAATTATTAATTTAATTACCATGTCTAGACGGATTCCGCGTGAGGTTTTCGCCCCCCGGTGTGAAGCTTCTTGGTTTTGCCATACTCGTCTTTTGTCATGCGGTTCTCGGAGTTTGTGTAGGAGGTTCTGACCGAGTCCGGCAACCCCCAATATCTGATGAGGCCATCCCACACAAACAATGTGAGGCAATCGGGTTTTCCCGCCTCATAACCATCAACCTGGAAAAAAAAATATTTTTAAAATCATTTGAAATCATGATATAAACTGAATTAAATTTAAAAATTTACGAGAAAACTGCTCTTCCAGTTGTAGATTATGTCGAGCAACCGCGACTTTGCCTTCGCCTCAAACTCCTTCTTCACCCGCCCGTGAATCCCTACGGACCAACGATATTTTTGCTGAAATAAGAAAAAATTAAATTAATTATTAGTTCAATAATATTAAAATTTATAAATAATTAATAAAAAATAAATGACTTACGACGAACGTTTTGAACCACGTCTTTTTGGTGTGGCTGGCCGTCGTTTTCCAGTTTGGAGCTGGATCGGGAAAGTATCCATTGATAGAATCGGTGACGCTCTGAGTGACACACCCATCAACATTAAACCTGAAAAAAAACAAAATAAAATATTAATTAATTTGTTATTTTCTTGTTAATTAAGAAATAAATTAAAATACATTTTTAAAAAAAGAAACATACCAGAATATGTTGTGGCCGTCCCGTCGGAAAGGATCTAACTCAGGTAGCCCTTCCCTACCTGGAGCTGCCATAATGTCCTCGACCGTATACACCGCAAATGGAGCGGTTGGCGGCACCTTCAAATCGGGATGAACCCCGCCGGCCGGTGGAGGAGGAGGAGGTGGGAACTGAGTCTCGGGAACACTCCCGGCATCTGAAATCGTAGAACCGGGAGCAGAAGAAGATGATCCGCCAATCTCACGACCGAAAAGATCTCCGTAATGAATACTACTGCTCTGATGAGACGACCTCTGAGCCCTAGCAACTTTGTCTTGTCTAGGCATCTAAATTTTTTTTAAAAAAAAATAAACATTAATTATCGTATCATTTAAAAAAAACAATTAAAAAAGTACTCCACCTAATCTAAATTCCTTAAACTAACAACCTAATCTAAATTCCTTAAACTAATCACCTAATCTAAATTCCCTAAACTAACCACCTAATCTAAATTCCCTAAACTAATCAAGTTAACTAGGAGCTAGAGAGTACCTTGAGAGGATGTGGAGAGAAGCTTGCTACAAATGAGAGAAATCGATGGTTCGAGTTTATATAAGGAAATGTTTTCCTCGTAAGATGCTAGTAATTTTACTACGACTTTACGAGGAAAGCACTAGTCCCGTGTTTCCATTTCCTCGTAAAATCCTAGTAAGATAAAACACGGGACTAGTTTTTTCCTCGTAAACTGTTACTACGACTTTACGAGGAAATAACTAGTCCCGTGTTTTATTTTACTAGGATTTTACGAGGAAAGGGTTTGTAGATCCCCAAACTCGAAACCCCAAACCCCAAACCACAACTTTCATAACTTATAACATCTTTTACAACCAAACTCCTCTTCTATACCTAAACCTCAAATTCAATTTCAATTTTCTGAATAAACAAATTTAAAACATACATAATTTAAATTCGTTTTTCGGTTAAACAAACTTAAAACATACATAATTCAAATTCGTTTTTTGATTAAACAAACTTAAAACATACATAATTCAAATTTGTTTTTTGATTAAACAAACTTATAAAACATACATAATTCATTCGGATACATTCTCAGAGTCTGTAGAAACATCATCATTTTTGTAAAACTCGTCCTCAACACCGTCGTCCGTTGAGTGATCAGGAACATCTTCGTATTCACGATTATGCGGATCAATGAGTAGGATGTCATCAATTTATGCTTCAGGTTCCACGATTTCATTGGTATTTTCTTCTTGTAATGGTGGTTCTTCTCCAGCGATTATTCGTCCTCGAGGTGTAACTTTGATAACAGATAACCAGTTGATTCCTGAGGTAGTAATCTGAGGGTATGGAATGAAGCAAACTTGATCTGCTTGGGCAGCTAATATGAAAGGCTCGAATTTGTTGTACCTGCAAAAATAAAGACAACGTAAATTAGTACTCAGAACATGTATGTTAAAAAAATAATTTGTTGTACCTTCGTCCGCCATTGACATCAACTACACCGTTCTTGTTAATCCGAACACCTCTGTTGACGACGGGGTCGTACCACTCACACTTGAAGATAACGCATTTCAGACTCATTCCTGGGAATTGAACTTCATAAATCTCCTGCAATATCCCGTAGAAATCTGTTTCGCCTTTCACACATATTCCATAATTACTTGTCGCCCGGTGTCTACCATAGTCGTAGGTATGGAAAGTATAGCCTCGGGTGAAATACATCGATGATGTAGTGACCTTTGCAACTGGACCTTGAAGTAATTCCCTAAACCATGCAGGATACTCAGGATCGTCATAATCAACCTGCAAAACAAGTGGTATAAAACTACACATTAGACTTAATTTGCATAATATATGCATAAAATTTAAGTTATAATTAATAAATACATGTTTCCTCAACCACTTGATAAAGTGTTGATTTTTCCTTTTGTCTAACTCAGTTGCCGATATACCAGGTATTGCTTCTTCGACTTGAGTCACAAATAGGTTGTAAAATATTATGTTATGTTATTTAATCAATTGAATATATAATTAATATATAAGTGTGTATATTTTTATATGTTTACCTTTCAAAGTAACCAATCAATGGATGCTCACAATTGAGAAGAATATAAAGGTGTGCACTATGGACGTCTTCATCACTCGACCACCAAACCTCTTTCAATTTCCCACCCATTCGCCCAATTTGACAAAAGATGTCTGGAACATCTTCTTCCATATATGTAGGCACGACACCACCATCATCATATCTTCTTGGAACTCGTTTCCTTGTACGTACTTTCGGTGCAAAGTAATACGATGTGAAATGTGATGTTTCTTCCGTCAAACTTCCCGCAACAATAGAACCTTCAACTTTTGCTAGGTTTTTGGCTTTTCCTTTCAAAGTTTTCATGGCCCTTTCATATTGATACATCCATCCATAATGTACAGGTCCACGAAGTAATACCTCATACGGAAGGTGGACAACTAGGTGTTCCATGACGTCAAAAAAAGCAGGCGGAAATAGTTTCTCCAAATTGCACATTAAGATGGGGATGTTTTCATGAAGTTGTTGGACAACTTCCTCTTTAAGAGTGCGGGTGCTCAGATCCCTAAAAAATGCTCCAATTCCTTATATATTACAGAAAAAAATTAAACACATTATTATATTCATATATATATATATATATAAAGAAATAAATTAATGTTGTTGTTTATATTAATTACCTGAAAGTGCTTCATGTACTTTTAGAGGTAGTAGCTCCGCAAATGCAAATGGAAGTAGCCACTGCATAAAGACATGACAATCATGGCTCTTCATCCCGGAGAACTTTTGCCCTTTCTCACCACATCTTGAGAGATTTGAAACATACCCATCAGGGAACTTCACTTCTGAAGCCACCCAGTTGAACAACGCATACTTTTTTTCTGATGACAGTCTGAATATCGGAACTGGAACTTCCCCATTGCTTTTTATATGTAGCTCACTCCTTGAGCAGATATCGGGTAAGTCCAACCTCGATTTTACGTTGTCTTTCGTCTTCCCTAGGACATTCAATATAGTGTTCACGATGTTCTCAAAAAAGTTTTTCTCTATGTGCATCACATCGAGGTTGTGGTGCAAAAGAAGATCTTTCCAATATGGCAATTCCCAAAATATACTTTTTTGTGCCAATTGTGCTGCACACCATAAGAATCAAGCATATTACTGGGAACATGCCAATTCCCACCACGAGGAGCTGTTTCTAGAGCACCGTAGTGATCGATTTGCGCTTCGATTTGTTTTCCAGTTAAGTATGGAGGAGGAGTGTCTCTGACAACCCTTTTGTGCCTGAACAATGTCTTGTTTCTTCGGTATGGGTTGTAAACGAGAAGAAATCGACGGTGACAATCGAACCAAGTAGTCTTCCTACCATTCTTCAACTGAAACGCATCTGCCATTCCATTACAATATGGACAAGCTAATCTCCCATGTGTAGTCCATCCAGACAACATCCCATATGCAGGAAAGTCACTTATGGTCCACAAAAGCATCGCTCGCATCGTAAAATTTGTTTTCGTAGAACAATCATATGTCCTCACCCCTGTAGACCACAAATCTTTCAACTCTTTTATCAATGGTTGTAGAAAAATGTCGAGAGATCTTTTTGGATGCTTTGGACTAGGTATTAATATGGTCAAGAATAGAAACTCTCCTCGCATGCACATCTCCGGTGGCAGGTTATACGGTGTAAGAAAGACTGGCCACAATGAATATTGTCTCCCTGAAATTCCAAATGGACTAAATCCATCAGTGCATAATCCAAGATACACATTCCGGCTATTGCTAGCGAAATGTGGATGTACATTGTTAAAATGTTTCCAAGCTCTTGCATCTGATGGATGAGTCATCTCTCCATCCGTCTGAGTATGCTCGGCGTGCCATCTCATCCCTCCAGCAGTCTCCTCAGATTGGTACAGTCTTTTCAATCTATCTGTGACTGGTAGGTACCACATCCTTTGGTACGGTACCCTATTGCGCCCTCGACCTTGCGGTTTGAATCGTGGCTTCTTACAAAATCGACATTCTTCTAACTTCTCATCATCTCCCCAGTAAATCCTGCAGTTGTCGATGCAAACGTCTATCATCTCCGAGGGCAACCCAAGACTATATACCAATTTCTGAATCTCATAATAAGATTCAGCAGACACACTGTCTTCTGGCAAATACTCTTTAAACAAGTCTGCCCATGCATCCATGCAATTTTCAGGTAGATTGTGATCGGTCTTAATACTCATCATTCTAGCAGCCAACGACAATTTTGACAGACCTTCTCTACAACCACTGTAAATTGGCTCATTCGCAGCTTCTAACATTTCATAAAACTTTTTGCATCTAAGTTAGGTTCTTCAACTTCATCATCATGAGTTACAAATGCATCACCTACCATATCATGAACCCTATCACAATCTACCATTTGTTCCTCCTGGTGATGATAGCTATTTTCATTAAGCAAATGATTAACCGGTTCAACCTCAAAATTGCTATTACTACTGCTAGCTTCATTCATACAACTAGCATCTTCTCCATGTTGATACCAAATATAATAATATGGCATGAAACCTCTATTTATTAAATGCTTCCAAACATTTTCACGAGGGCCTAATTTTGTATTGCAGCATTTTCGACAAGGACAAAACATCTTACCACTTTCTTGCGTGAGTGGTGTAGAATCTGCTTGATGCATCAACGTCTCCAATCCTTCGAGAAATTTTTTCGTCACTCTCCCGTTATTATCTCTGTGTGAATACATCCACTTCCGCAACTCGAAAATATTTCCCGGACCGGACATTTTTTTTCTTTGATCAAGCTTATAGCTGATTTTTTTTGGTGTGTTTTAAATGAATCACAAATGGTGGTATTTATAGAGATTTTCGAATCTGAATATTTACTAGGAAATTGGGAGGAAAAGTAGGTATAAAACACGTTTTAGATTAAAAATTGGAATTTTCTAGCCATTTCCTCGCTAAATTAAAGTAAAAGAAGTTTTTCTCTTAATTTCGTAGTAACTATTTACTAGGACTTTACGAGGAAAATATTTTACTACGACGTTACGAGGAAATGTCTTTTTCCAGGTAATTTCCTCGTAACACTACTACGGCTTTACGACGAAAACCTTTTCTCGTAGCCTTACGAGTACTTTACGAGGAAAATAGTTTTCCTCGTAAATTCGAAGTAAAGTAGTAGTATATTTACGAGGAAAAGTTTTCCTAGTAAATTTTCGTAGCAAAAACGGAGTTTTCTTGTAGTGTATAAATATAAATTATTTTATAAATATAAATTATCCGCGCAACCGCGCGGATCAGAATCTAGTTAATAATTAAATCTACAATACTTGATGCCCAATTTACTAAATATTGTCAAAATCAGTCTCAAATCTATATTCCTATGTATAATTTCTGAATATTCAACCAAAAATGACATAATGCAGCTGAATTCAAAATAAAAGATCACACCAGTTACTTCCAAACCTGAACAAACAAAATACTGTGGGGATCTTCAACTGAATATATTATTTTTTCAATATCTCACCTTGTTAAGATTGGGTGGAACCAAATATTAATCATGATATTTGTTCCCATAATACAAAATCTTAGCGATCCTATATTCCCTCACAGCTATACATAATTTCTAAAAGAAATTGAGAATCAAGTATATTAATTATAATCAAATTTTATAATAATGTTTTTAAATTCGACCCGAACACTGAACCGAACAATTTCTCGGGTCACCAGGTTATTGGGTCAACCGCGGACGAACCAAAAGTTAATAAATAAATTTAATTTTGTTATAGAAGAATATATTAGCTATTGAAAACAAGAAGAGAAATTTGAATTTTTTTAAAATATATAGAAAATTTTCAATTTATTTTTATTTATTTTATTTTTGTTTTACATAAAATATCAAAAATAATTTAGACCATTTAAAAAAGCATTTTTGTAAAAATTTAGGAGTTATGAAATATAATTAAAATATATCAAAACTTAAAATCTATAATTATTTAAATTACTTATGCGAAGAAAACTAAATTGTAAATTATAAATTGTAAATTGTAAATCTAATCACATCATTTAATTATGTTTCTCTCTATCATGGTCTACTTCATTTTTTCAGATAACATATTGAAATCTTCATCAAAATTTAAAAATCATCAACAAAAATCAAAACTAAAAATGTTGTGTTGTAAGTGAGATTTACAATAAACAAAAAAAAAAGTTGCAGGACATACAAAGTCAACATAAGCAGAGAAATACAACTAGTAAAAAAACTTATTTTTATTTAGAATTCAAAACATATCATAATAACGTAATTAAAAAATGTAAAAATAAAAAATAAAAGTTATCTTGGGTCAACTAGTGGTTTAAGCTAGGCCTGGGCATTTTTATCCCAACCCGAAGTATCTATCTAAACCCGAACCGAAAACACCGAAACCGGATCCGAACTGTTATATAAAAATAACTGAACGGAACTTATGAGCTTAGTACTTTGGAGTTTGGTTATAACCCGAACCGAACCGAAATCCGAAGTAGGATCCGAAGATATATGAAATTAGTTAAATATGTTAATATTTTTATATATGTTAAAGTGATTTAGACATCTCAAAGTATTTAAAATATTTTTGTAATTTGTTTTATTTAATATTTTGAATATGTTTTAGTTAATTAAGATAGTTTAATTAGTTTTTAATTAGATTGGTGAATAATTTATATATTTTAAATTTTTTATTGTCAATTTTTGAAGTTTAAAAAATATTTTTTTGGACGATTTCAAACTTTGGTTATAATCCGATCCGAACCGAACCGAATCCAAAAAAAAACCGAACCAAACTGAACCCGATTTGATAATTAGTAAAACCCGAATGGGACTTATGAGCATAATACCGAAAAACCAAAAATCCAAATAAACCGAACCGAAACCGACGGGGCCCCCGAACGCCCAGGCCTAGTTTAAGCGGTAGTCGGCTTCTAAGTTGTAATGGAGTTTTACGGGTTTTATCGAATTTTAAATGGGGTTTTCAAAAAATTCAAACCGAATTACATACCATGTAATTGGATTTACTGGTTCGACCATGGCTCCTCGATGGATTTCAAAACACTGGTTTATAGATTATACATAATAACATTTTGTAATCCAAAAAATAATCATGTGTTTTTAAAGCACGGGTCAAAATCTAGTATATATTAAAAGATGACGATTTCTACTTTACACCTCGACCAATAATATGATCAAATTTTGGAATGGACCACCAGGATCAACAAAATTCTAATTTGGTTCCCTCTTATCTAATTTATTAAAACATAAGTACCCATAAAAATATCCCTTAGACTTGCCTAATATTTACATACCAATGCCACTGAAAATATAATTAACTTAACGTAAAGAATGTTTGTCTGTTCCACGTATTAAATGTTTTCCTAATATAATTCGAGCTAAGTACAATGTAGGAAACAAATAAATAAACAGCTATGCTTTTTTTTCAGGTTGACAATGTTTTCATTTACCGCCATATTAGTTCTCCTGTAACATCGACACCAACATTAATTCAAAGTTAATTTACGTAAGCTCACACATAACAAGGATCGATTTCAATAAGCTCACATCATAATTCAGAACGATGTAAACTCTAATTCACAATGTTGAAAAAGATCAGCTCATAACAAGTATTGATTTTGCATAACGTTTTATTTCTATTTTCATATATTTCATCACCAGCCAAAATCTTATACTTTAATAAAATCAATTTGAAAATAGAAGTACATTCAAAATGTTAATTGGAATAAATATTCTCACACAAAGAAGCTATCAAATCTTAGACTTTCCTATTTCTTTGGTTCAAATAAAACCATACCATAAACAAAATCATCTACTTAGAATTCAGAATAATATTAATCACCATACAAAATCACTTTTACGCCTATAATTGCGGAACATGTCCAAAATCTTAGTGTTTCCTATTTCTAATCATAACCAATAAAATTTTAAGTAAATTCGAATATATGATACAACACAAAATTCGAACTAACACCAACCAAATTTTAGCTTTTCCTATATTATTTAAGCATGAAACACAATCAATAAAATATTCTTTTAACCATGAAAAACAACACAAAATAAGATGTATTTTTTATAAATTTACGACTATTAGGAAAATTATGTTACATCAATATTTTTATTAATAAAAAATGTGTAAGCTTTTGTAGTAAATTTATATAAGTATAAAATGGAACAAAAAACATTTAATTACATCACGAAAATTAAAAAAAAAATACCTGCGCAAACGCGCGGGACCAGCTCTAGTTTCAATTTATTTAAGTTATTTTCTTTTTAAATGAAAAAGTGCGAAAAAAAAATTATGCCACCTAAATCTATTTAATTACTTACACAAACACAATAAATTAGACATAAACCCATCCAGCCAAAAGATCTGATCCAGATCCATCTAATCCCTAAATATCTTAATCTCTTTATTATTCTTCATTTTTTAACAGAATCATCAGTAATATCTTTAAAACTTTTTCTTTTTCTCTTTCATCTCAAATTGATTAATCCATTGTCATCCAAAATCGATTTTCTTTGATCTGAAATCGAATTTCATCATCAACATATGAGTTTCACAATAAATAAGAAAACAAAATATTACTAGTACCGTTCAAACAAATTCTGCTATAAAACTAAAACGCATATAATTACCGATACGCTCAAATTAGTTCTTTTAAGCTACTTTTCAATTTCAGAGGTGTAGTACAGTATTTAGCGGTCGAATCCACATAGACTCTGGATCACTCAATAAATTTCAACTTTGAATTTGAGTTTCTCATGATCAAAGGTGTCATCAATAAAAAAAGAAGACAAAGACGAAAACGAAGAGGAGAATAAAAAAACAAAAAGGAGACAAAAATTTTAGATAAACAAAAGAATGCAAAGAAGAATAGTAAATTGAAGTGACACCCTTTCCTATCAAAACATCGCAATGGTGGCAAAACAAGGGAAGCAAAAAGTCTAATCATTCAAAAGAAAAAAATGATACTTTTTCATAGAGATTCGGCTCCCAAGAAAGTCGAATCGTAAATTTATATTGAATATTCAGTCAAGTCAGCAATTAATGACGATAAACCAGAATCTCGAACCGGTCTTAAAACTTCTAAAGTGGACGACCTCGAGCACACCATCTAACTCGGAACCTGCATCCGACCAAGACGCTAACTCGAGACAAGCCGATCTTTGGAGAGGCTATAATTGGAGGCGAATTCCAATCCGACCTAGAGTCATATGGATCGAAAAAAGATAGCAGGGCCAAATCCATCTGAAGAGACAGCCCATCTCGAACTTAATGAGATCTAAAACATTAAAGATGATCATGAAAAGTCATGATACTCACCGGAGATCTGATCCTTCCTTGAAAACCTATAAAAGAGAGATCAAGGACTAAAAGAAGGAAATTTGTATTTGCAATTGTGTTCTGCTTGTATTATCAATCAAATATATACTTTTCATACGAAATCAATCAATCAACGTATTTTTTATAGATTTTTTCTTATACATGTTATTAAAACCATAACGGATTTCGAGATCCATCAGAGAGAATCCTAAAAACATAATTTGACATGTGGCAGATCGGCAAGAAAGAAAACAGAGACGATGGTTGTACATGTTAAATCTACCAGTCCCCTTGCTTTAGAATGTTTTGCACAACTGCGTCAGATGCCTCCAACACTTCATAACATTAATGTCTCTATTGTACACAACCCAAGCAATTACTCATTAATTGTATTTAAACTTTGATTGAAACTTACTATCAGGCATGATCATCTTTCTATGAAACATGTGATTGTTTTGTCTGTTCAATCCTATTTTGCCTTTTTTTTCCAGTTACACCACCTCTGGTTTAGTTTCCAAACTTAACTTGATTCATTATTTTGCTAAAACAAACTCAAACCAAGAATCTTATTGTTTTCATTTCCAACTACCAAAAAGTTACAAAAGACAAAGTAAACATTAATCATCTACCTAGAACTGCTATTCTTCCTATGACGAAACAGTAAGCGACCAGACACATTTTTGTTAAGGCCAAAACGTAGTAAAACATAAACTATAAGACGGTAGCCAAAAGCCATAGCCAACAACACAAGCATGTTCCTCCATTTAGAGCCTGTGTCTGGAGATATCTGGTAATTTCCCCGTATTGCTTCGTAACCCGATATACTCCTCACTTCTCCAACCGCAAACACTTCCCCTAGGTACTCGTTCTCCAAAAGACCCTGGAAACATTCAAAATAATGTCTTAAAGAGTTTTTCTCTTGAAGAAGCAAAGATTGTTCTCTTGTAAGTGTTTGAATGTGTAAACCTCAATGGAGTAAGTGTGGAATGAGATGTAAGCTAACGGGTAAGTCCAGACTGGTTTTGGCAAAGCGTTACGGATTCTGAAGTGACCTGCAGCGAGCATCATGACCACCTGCAATGATGCACAAGAAGCAGAAAGATCATTACTAAAGCATTAATCATTAACTTGAGATTAATCTCTTTTTACTAATCACCTAAAGGTACTAAACTCTCATAGTAATCTAAGAAAAGGTAAATTAGAAAGACAAAAACTCACGTGTAGAGAGATGAGAGACAAAGTGCTCCAGTAAACATCTCGCCAAATGCAAGCAATGAAGAGCATCAATCCTTCATTCACCAGTAGGCACATGAAGAAGTTGAGCACAAAGTACATCAACAAGCTGAAATCGTCTCTTAGTCCGACCATGAAGTAGAAGACAAGACTTGAGGAGATGGACATGAGAAACAAGAACGGTATGCTTCCTAGAAACTGCCCTAGTAGGAAGACGAAAGCACCCGAATGCTGGTTTGATGCTTCACTTCTATATATCTATTAAATGAACAGAAGTAAACTTCAGAGCTCAAACGAAGAAGTGATCAAAGATTGTAAAGAAATCAAGAAGAAGAAGATATGGTTAGAAGAAGAAATGATTACCTTGATTTCTTTCAAAAGCGAAGGTATTCCAGCAATCCCCAATAGTGAGGCAAAGGAGACAAATACAAACACTGCAGAAACTCTTGTCTGCAAGAACAATGATAAAAATTGTTTGTCTTGGTACTCAGATGTAACATGTTGAGAATGGTAAAGAAGACTTACTGCAACAGAAGACAAAGAGTGTCCCAAGCCAGAATATAATGTGCCAATACAAAGTGTAAGAATCATGTAGAGGATAAGTCGGATCCAATAGTATTTCCATTCTCTCGACATAACCAAAAGTGATCTCCAAGTGAGCACTGCAACACGTGTAGCAGCACCAGCTTTTCCCTTGGATTTAAGCTGTGTACCCTCCTGCAAACACAAGAAACATAGGTGCATATTTATAGTTGTAAAAGTTCAAAACTTTAAATTAGTATTAGACCAACAGTGTTACCCTTTCGGTAAGTTTGAATATCATAGTCTCAACCGAAGCAGCATCTTCAGATGATTTATAGGTCGCCTCAAGAGTGCGAATAGCGACAGCAGTATCCATATTCACTGCTGAAAAGTCACCATTATCGTCCTGTTGTTCACATTTTAAGCTCATATCATCAGAAAACTAATGTTACAAGAAAGAGACACAAGCCTATGTTCTCTCTAGTTGTATGGTTAATGTATATGTGTACCTGCCAGTTTTTGCACATTGCAATAATCCTATCGAAATCTGTGTTAATAGCCCTCAAGAAATGATCTGATGGACTTTGCATTATCGGGCATGGGAATCCAGCATTTGAAAAGTGCTACAAGGATACACAACATAAGTAAGAGAGTGATCTTTTGGCCTTGATATTATATAAATTTACCTGTAAGCAAGCAAGTGTCTCCCCAAAGAAGAGTGTGTTTCCATTTGATAAAAGGCAGATTCTGTCAAACAAACCAAACACTTCGGTACTGCTCTGATAAATCGTAAACACAAGTGTACATCCCATACTCGCAAGCTTTTTTAGCGTCACCATCATAAGCAGAGCTGAAACACTATCAAAAAGAGCAACAAACTGCCAATCTTAGAATGAAAGATTCTACCTCTTCATGAAGGACAGCTGATAAACATAAGTAAAGAAATGGTTAGATACCTGTCAAGATGATAAAGAGGCTCATCGATGAATAGTATATGCGGTCGCATCACAAGCTCACGAGCTATAGAGACACGTCTTCTTTCACCACTTCGGAGACCCTTCATGTAACAATGACCACCGATCAATTTGTTTGCATAGTCACTCAGAGACATTGCCTGAATCGCATCTTCCACAACGCTCCTTTTCTGAAAGAGGAAACCTGGAAGCTGAAGCAGCGCTGAGTAGTACAGAAATTCACGAACTGTAAGGGATCCAATCAGTTCTGTCTCCCTCTCAACATATCCCTGCAAAAGAAAACAGTTTAACAAACTGAAAAAAAAAACATACCAAGCAAGCTGAAAACAATAGTGACTCACGTAAGATCCGTAAGGCATATGTGACTTTGAGCCATTCACAAACACTTCACCATACATTTTAGCTGAAGGAGGCAATCTTCCTACAAGATCAAGAAAAGATTAAAAACAAAACAAGAAACAAGAAGCCTTGATTAACTGTTATTACCAGCAAGTGCCCTCAACAGAGTAGACTTCCCTGACTTGGCAGGACCCATGATAACAGTCATAGTCCCAGGAAACGCATAACCATTCGAACTCTTTACCACTTTATCAGAATATTTTCTCTTCCCTTTCATAGTAACAGTCAAATCTCTCCAAGCAATAGAAGCACCTGCGATTTTCCTAACAACGTTTCCTGCTTCAGGCACAGGAGGAGAAGCCATTGAACCACTATTGACTTTCGATAAAGAAGGCGAAACAGGAGTTGCTGTGGCATCATTAATAGAATCTCCACCACCACCACCACCACCACCACCAGCTTCATACTCCATTCTTACATCAGTTTCATCCCATTCAGGAGAGTCTTCAAAGGATATAGGTTGTCTAAGAGAACCAGGTTTTCTCACATAGAAGAAGTGACTAGATGGGACTCTGCTTGTAGGACTACTTGCATTAGAAGAAGATGAACGGTAGAGATCTGATTGAGACTGTATCTCCTCCATTTTTTTTTACCCTTCAAGAACACAAATATTTCAAGAAAGTTTCCAACTTTCCTTGACACCTACAATTAGTGAAGTGTTTAAGGTTACTTCAACAATGACACCAAAACAAGAAAGGGCCAATAAGTAAAGTGATTACTTGAATTAGAGTAATTACAGTTAATGGAAGTGATTCCTTAATTTAGTAAAACTCCAGAAAATAGTAAAGGCAATGATTCACAAAAACCCTTTTTTAATTTATGCATTTTTGAGAACCTAAGACAGATATTTTCAAGTTCATAGCTTTTTTGTGTAACTTCCTCAAGACTTAGAACGAAGAGAAGCAGAAGCAGAAACCCTTTTGGAGAAACACAAAGTTATGGTGAGATTTTAAGGAAGAGGAGAAGACAAAACCTGGATCTGAAAGAAGTGGATCCACCCGAGAGAAAGAATCTCTTCTTGGGAAGAGTGGTAGCTGCGTTGTTGAAGAGAGAGCAAGAGAGTGAGCTCTTTCAACTCTTCGGGTTCTGCAAATATGGAAAATACAGTGGATGGGGAAATCTTTTTTTTGTCCGAACGAAATGTTTTGATTATATTACTGAAACAAATAAGATATTTTTTTTCGCCAGTTTTAAGTAAAGAGCAATATTTTTTCCATGTATTTTATTTAGACTTATTTGGATTCAACTCGTATCGATGCAATGTTGTTTACAAAAATTAAAGTTGATGTATATTATATATTTATCAGAAATAATACTAACTTCAACATTAAGCTTCAGATACTTGATCCAAGATTTGGAGTAGTACTTTGTTGTTGATAATGCAAAAAAAAAGGTGCAGAAAATGAAGATTTAAATTTGGTATGAGAATCAACTTTTCTTCTTTTTATTTAACGAAAAGACTGGAGATCATAATTGAAAAAAAGAAAAAGAGCAATACTTTGTTTATCTCAAAATAAAGCAAGTAATTAAAACACGTTATTATTTGCATGAATATAATAGTAAGGTTTTAATTGGTTGAGACTACTTCTCTCTTTACCGAAGAAAACATAGTACTTCCGCTCGGTCGCTAAAACCATGTTTATCAGCGTCTCTTAAAATAAGGTTCTTAACTTAATTTGACTCTTTTTTTTTTTTTTTCTTTTTTTTAAATTTTTTTGTTAAGAAACGGCTCTTAAGACTCTTATTTAAGAGACGTCTCTTAGGTTTTCTTAGTTAAAAATTAAGAAACGTATTTTAGAAAAGTTAAGGACCTCGGCTAAGAGACCTCCAATGTACATGCTCTAAGGATAACATCTCATCATTAGAGGCAGTGTCTTTCAACCTCTCTTAAACCCTTTTAAATGAGTGTATTAGCGTCGTTTTCAATTTTTTATATGTTCTATAAACATAAATTAATACTTAATGAATATAAAGTTTATACAAATATAAATAATATATTTTATAGTTTATTTTTATTTGAAATCTATCTGTAAATATTTGAAATATATTGATTTTTTTTGTTCTTTTATACCTAAAATGTATTTAAAATTTACTATACATATTTTCTACACACTAAATTATAAATTAAGAACAATATAAAAAAATATTTAATATTTAGTCTGTAACATTTAAATATTCTTCTTATTTTTATATAAAACATACTTCAAATATATATAAATCTTTAAAAAATGTATGTAAAATAATAATTTTATAAATTAATAAGAGGAATAATCTGAGATAAATCTAAGAAGTTTCTGGTACAAAATATACTTCAAAAAATGACCAAAATGGAATTTATTAAAGAGTATAAATATATATTTATATCTTTTGAGTTAACTAATCTACACTTAGAGTTTAGAGTTATAGAGTGGGATTTTAGAGGTGAGGTATTAAAATTTTAAAAAAAAATATTTAAATTTTCAAAATAAAAATGGTCTATTTTGATATTTTTTTCTTTGAATTATATTTTTGTGATAATTTTTTTTTTAAAAAAAAAGAGACTATTTGAAAGATTTGACATTTGTAATTTACACATTACTGTATGTATAGTTTGTATAACTAGATATTAGCTAGAGTATACATATTTTGTAAATAATACTTCTGCTCTACAATGAACTATATCGACCAAGCCCCTACAAAAATATAGACTTGATTAAAATAGACCACACATAAAATTGCAATAGTTTTTCATTGCCGTTTATCATTCCATTCACTCCTTTTATGTTTTTATGTTTCAACTAAATTTATAAATTATAATCCGTAACTGTTTAACCAACGCGGACCGGAACAATCTCGCGTTCCAAATTATAAATTGGAATCCTATGTTTGGGACAACGAAAATTGAAAATCATAAGTTCTTTGTTTTGCCTAAGAAGATATTCCGTCCTACCTAACGTAGTCAGTATTCTAATTGGTGTATTAAGAGTCTTTTAACAAGAGAATCTCTCAAGGTCACGAGTTAAGTCTCGACGCTCGGACCTTAATTTAATTTGTTCCAGTTTATGATTCGAGGAGAATATGGACTAAGTAATGGATTATTCGGCACCACCACACATCTGTTAGAGAAATAAAAACTCGTCCAAGAACTTGAGTTAACAAATTAACAACATATTCTTGATTCCATGAATTAAAAAATATCAAACTAAACACATACACTTGCATTACATAGACGTCTTCATAGATATCGACACCAAAAGAATCAACACATTTTTGTCAACAACAAATAGAATCAACACATCGTTCTTAGTTGTATAATAAAATAATATTTGTCAATAGAAAATGTTATTAATTTTAAGGTGAATTCTTGGACCGGAAAGTAACTTTGGTTGAGGAACCACTTTACAAAAACAAGTGAGCTTACAAACCGGCTTGGTTCGGATCTCTGTCGAAACCTCTTATGCATACTTCTGTCTGATTCTTCGGATTCAGTTTGACCATATTGTCGACTGATAAAGGCCTCATCGACGTGCTTGGAACACTTACTTACCCGGTGGCATTAAACGCCCTCCGACATATAGGAATACAAGGTTTAATTAGGAGCTGAAACTAAGACACTACAAGATTTAAATAGTGAAAGTTTCAAAACAAAATTAAAATGTTTTTTTTTTAATAATTTGGTGTATCATGGCTCTGCCGAGGTGTGTCTAGATTAGCGGGAGTCTCTGTAGTAGTATGCATTACCGACCGGAGTAAGTCTTGGTCACCAGACGCTGAAGGAACCCAAATGTTAAATTCTACCTCCAGTGATCAGCAAGATTCGAATCTGAGTCCGTATTGAGATTGAAGCTCACTCAAAACCACTTGATTGTCTTCGCTTGGTTAAAATATTTAAATATTGATAACCTACTGAATCTAAGATACTACTACTCATATCATGTGGAGGAACTCTTACATATCGATCATACTTTAATTCATTACAGAAGTCTTTAATTTGATGATATCATTCTACTGCTTTGTTTCTGAAAGGCATACAATGTTTAGGAGAAACCCAGTTTATCTCTTTCACACGTTGAACTGTAAGGTCTATACCAAAATTTTGAAAGTACCAACATGTTACGTTGTATTATTAGTTAGTGAACATCCGAGTTTTAGGGGCCACCAAAGCCTTGAATTTATGAGATGTTACCTGATCCTGAACTACTTATTACCTTCTCCTTCCTCTCTTTTTATTATCACTGTTGGATCGGATTGTCTTGTACCTCCTTTAGTTTGTGCTCGAAGGTTCTTGATGATTCTTCTAAGCTCCATCATGGTATGAGCTTCATAGTCAGTTTCTTTTCAACACTGATTGATTATTCTGTGACAACATTGATTGCTATTTAAACTTAATTAGATTTTACCATTAAATATCATAAATATACTTTTTTTTATACAAAAATAATTTTTGCTCGTGTTTCCCACATATTAAAAAAAATATAACATCACTATAATAATGTATCATTTTTTGTAATTTTCAATTTTAATATTTTAATCAATAATAATTTAATAAAATTAATTATTTTTTGAAGTTTACAATATTTTCATCGAAAATATCAAAACTATATATTTTTATGATTATTATTATTTTTTTTTTAAATTATCTTAATGAAACAGAGAGTATAAATTAAAAATGGATAGAAAAACAGAAACAATAATTTATCCAATGGGATATTCTCCTTAAGTTTAACTTAAAATAATTAATTAATTGGGAAGTTAAAAGAGTAAAATGGTTTGGCTGGAAGAAGAAGAAAAAAACGTATTGAGACGAACGAACAAGTTTTGTCAGTAAAGCAACAGTTGAGCCAATAAGCACACAACACAAAGCTGATCCTTGTCGTAGTCTCTGTTCGTCACCACGACCGTTCCGAAGATCTGAGGACGAAAGCAATCTCCTTCAACCTCTATTAATCAAATAATTCAGCAATCAAATATAAACATAAGAGTAAACCTCCTTTTACTATCTTCTCTCTTCGCTGCCTCGTCTTCTCCGTTGTTCTCCAATCACCTCTCCCATATTTCTCCGTCTGATTAATATCGAATACCCATTGTTTCAAAGTTCCATCTTTTTCTCAGTTCAGCTCAGAAAAATCCCAACTTGATTTCTAGGGTTTGATTTTCTCTTTGTTTCTTGTGTTTATCATTTGATTTTCGCAGGTGGGTTTCAAGGATTTGTGAAGATTTTCCGTAAAGGTGAGTTCTTTTCCGGAGAATTTTACTTCAGAACAGTTTTAGCCTCTGTTTTTGTGTGTTTCAATTTTTCTGATGATCTGTGTGCTAAGTGTGTCTGTGTGTTCACCAAACTGGTTCTGTTTAGTTCTATGGCTTGGTTTCTTCCAGTTGATTTGTGGGGATTTTCATCCTCTGGGTTTAGGAATCTTGGGTGCTCCTTTAGCCTTTGATGGGTAACTTGTATTAGTCTTGTAATTTGTGTTGTTACATTAGTCAGGTAAAACCGTGCAATGAATGTTCCAACATTTGCGTGGTTTAGTTCTTTCAAGTTCCAAGGGAATATACTGGCTATTATCTAAGGCAAACTTGTTTCTGGTTGTGGGAAGGATCAACATGTTTTTTCTTTTCATTCCTGAACTCTTGTGGTCTATTAGTTCTTGGATCTTTAGGTCCAGCTTAGTATTAACTTCGAAGGAAGGATGTACATTCTCTGGTCCAACTTTCTCGAAAGCCTATGCGTCTTTGTATCCTTTAGGTTTGTCTATTGGTTTAGGAACCTCTGACTAAACTTTACCAACTATGCCAAGTCTTACACTTCACACAGTTTTGAGTTTGCATCATTGTTTTGGCTTCTGCATTAGTGTTTTTCTTTATTCCAGTAATGCAACTGTACCTACAATGTATTCTCATGCTAACTTGCTTTACCGTGGTTAAAATTTATGATATTTGTTTCAGACACTTGGTGGTAAATCCTTTTTCAACATGAACAACCAACATCCTGATGATGATCATGTAAGCCAGTTCTTAAATTTAGTTATTTTTTTATCTTGAACAAACGAACCAAGTAAATTTATAGTCTCCATCAGCTTAAATATGGTTCTTTGATCTTCTTCTCAAACTTAAAGGAGGACACAACGGTTGCCGGATTTGAAGTACCTGTATCTCCGGTCTCGAGTTACAACAATGTGTATTCTGCTTCTGAAGATGAGACAAGAGATCCTCCTGCGGTACCACCACATCTTCAACACTCTCTTTTAGGCCATACAGGTAGCATGGAATTGCCTTCTGCGCCACAGAGTGTCGTCCTGAACCATCTCTATATCGAAAACCGAGACGCACCAAGATCCGTTGTAGCTCTCGGGTTCTCGCATCGGTTCAGGTCTAAGTATGTCACTGTTGTGATATACAAGCCGGTCCATAGAAGAGGAAACGCCAATGTTTGATGATGTATGTTGTATCTTCTTAATATAGTTTGTGTTGGGATCTTCCTTTGTGGATTCAGTTCGGTATACAAAAACCTGCTGGTCCGGACTAAATTGTCTCAGTTTAGGGAATTCGATTGAGATCTTGTGTCGACGTTTATATGAAATCTACCTGCATTGTTTGTAATAACTCGCTTTAACCGGATCCACATACATCTCGACTGAAGATATGCATTTAATTATGTTTAAAAGTTCCATAAAATCACTCGAAAGTTTTTGTCCATTAACTTGTGACTTAAAAACCTAACTTAGGCAAATTGGAAAGTCTTTGGGATCATTGGATAATTGTCTAATACATGGTGATGATTGGTTGGTTTTAATTTAGAATTTTAGCTATATTTATTTTTAAAACACTAATTATAACCAATCTAGCTTTACGTTTGAAGTTAGAGCTTTGCTAAATCATCATTTGTTCATGTTTATTTATTTTTATTTTTGCTTAAAACAACTATTAAAGTGTTTTAGAAAATGTAGTATCTTTCTATAACAAAATAATATACAACTACAGCAATAAAAATTACATACTAAACCAGCTACATTTCTACATCACAATTTAACCAATCATTCCCATTGTCTTAAAAATTATTCGTTTTAAAATAGTCACAATAACTTCAGTAACTATAGTAAAATTGAAAATAAGATAAATGGTTTCTCACATTATAAATTTTCTGAGTTTTAAATAACAGTTTCTAACCGTATTCCAAAAAAAAAAATCAAACTATTTAGGGGGTGTTATTGGTTGTATTAGTTGAAATCAATTATGTTAGAATTAAAATTGATGAGATTTTAAAATTTTTGATTCAGTTTACAATTTAAGATACATGATTCATCTAAAAAAATTCTATTCCTTCTCAAAGTATTTATAAAGTCAATAAGATATCATTTGATTTCTATAATAGAATTGAACTCTATTTTTAAGGGATTCTAATTTGAAATTAGAAAATAATTATAATAACATAGACTGAAAAACTTTATCACTACACGATGAAAATTATTTTTATATAACAGATAATATTGTTATAAATCATGGTGGATTGCCCTAACCAAACCGTATGGGCCATTACGGGTTTATCCAAGTAAACCTATTTGGGCTTGGTTTTGCTAAACCTATTACT
>CAJHQP010006474.1:0-38068 GCA_905132765.1 Moricandia arvensis | reverse complement strand
CAAGGCCAGCCTAAGCAAGGTACATGTCTCTAATTTTGAAACGTCCATATCACTTTATAAAGCAGACATCATGCAATTGTCTTTGCCAGAAAGTTTTGATCCAGGTATAAGACAAGAAGAAGGACAACCAAACCGATATCAAGAGTTGCAAAGAAGGCAGCCAACAAAAACAAGTTGTCCAAAGAAGAAAATCATTCTTCAACTTGTGGAAGCTATCTAAGTAAGTCTGGAACTTTCAAATTATGTTTATCAGTTTCCAAACACAGATATAATGCACTTTCTTTTTGGCCAGAATGTTAAGATCAATGCAGGTTGCAAAGAAGAAAGCTTCAAAGAGATCCTACCGGATCATCTTTTGTTGCTTGGAGAATCAACTCCAAGAAACACCAGAAACGTGGCCATCAAAACCTTGAAGGAACATCCAATCCAGATGAGAGTCATTAGCCATAAAAATAGCAGAGGCGTGATCCTTTCACACCTTTTCAAAGAAGAGCCACCAGATGCACCATGCATCACCAAACAAATTTTTATCAAGGTAAGGTTCTAGACTCTCAAAGAAGAATGAAACCTAAATTGCTCTATCTTGGTGCAGATTGTATAGTTTCGAGGTCGAAACTCCTTCAAGGGGGAGTGTATGATGAGGACATCAAATCAGCATCAAACCTGGAGGAAGAAATCAGGAGAAAGTCACTAGAGAACATGAAACCGAAGCAAGCTAAAGAAGCCAGCCATGACATAGGTGCACTCAAAACGCCATATATTTTAAACCAGGAGGGTTTTAATCACGAGGACAATTTTCGTGGACTCTATACTCAAGAAGGAGTCCAGCCCATTTTGAAGCAGACCAAAATATTTACTGGCCCAGGAGTTATGGATTTTACAAAATGGAGGTTCCCCAGCCCATTCATCCGCGAGTACTCGACTTTGGAAGAGGATCCAAGCCCAATGAAGAAGCGACCTGACCCAAAACCCATAATAGGATTCAATATGGATTTCTCATCTTTCCAACAAGCCCAAGATCACGATATTTGGTCACGGAAATTAGGAGTTATGCTCATTTTCCCAAAACCGGCCAAACCAAGCAGTTTATGGAAATATTGGACAATCTTTCCGTATGATCATCTACCAGCCACTTAATTCCGACCAGAAGACTTTCTGATCAAACCAAGACTTCCAGAAGACTATTCCAACCAATCAGGAGTCCATTCCATAATATTACCATGCACCAGAGATCATAGGATCAGGAGGATCCTCATTAACCTCTACTTGCCTTATTTGGAGTCTTGGCAATTAAAACTCCAACATCTCTTTTTCCTTGAGCTTGTGCACGACATAAAGACATTCCAAGCCATCCAGAAGGTCCCAAGAAAGCTCTCTTATCCCCTTAAACCGTCCAGATTCAAGGCCTATCAAGTTTATTACTTGGAGCCAAAAATCAGCAAGATTCTCACCATAAAGCCTCCAATGGCTAGATTTTTATTCCTTTTGATTTGTTTCCTTTCTTTTTGTTTTAGAACGTTAGGAACCCTGTATCTGAGCATTATATAAACTCTCTCTAGTCCTACATTGTAAAACACCCACGATTTATGAAGTAAAGTATTTGTTTTCTTTGGCTTTGCAAAGAAATCCTAATCAAGTCTTGATTGTGTGTGAGAAGCAGCAGCCAAGCAACTGACTTATCAAGCTTCAGTCCATTGAAGTTTGTGGCGTCCTTCACTCCATCATCATCCATCTCCATCCACTGTTCTCTTGAGTTGGTTATACGACCAAGCAAGGTGAATCCATCCTCCACTTCCTTCCATAGTTCATCCATTAAGATCGGTAAGTTGGTTATACGACCATTTGCTTGTCTTCCATCTTCCATTCTATCAAGGCTCATTCTGTGCCCACATCATCTGGTATCAGAGCTAAAAGATCCTGAATCTGGTCCATCTATTCTTGCATCTTAGTTGCTTGCATTTGTTTTTCCATTCATAAATCGAAAACTCTATAAAAACTGTCTTTTGTTTCAATTTTTGTTTCTGTTTATTTTTGTTCTTGCTGTTCTTATAAACCATAAAAGCCACGAAAAAGAAAAAGAAAAAGAAAAGTTGTGTTTGATTCAGTTTACTTTCATTTAGTTTCGAAATTTTGTTAGTTTCCCTTTTGTTTTTTTCCATTAAATCAAAACTGCCAAAAACAAAATCTGCATTTATATTCTTTCCTTTTTGTTTGCTTGCATATCAAGGTTAAATCAAAACTCAAAAAATCATTCTAGTTATTCATTTTGACCATATTAATTTTCCTATTTCGTTCATATCATAGTTTGCATCCAGAAAACCAAAAAAAAAAAATTTGCATCTTAGTTTATATCATTTCTGTCCATTAGTTGCATTTTCTCGGTTTAGTATAAGGTTTCATTGTTGCATTAGTTTTTTTTTATTTCGAGCAAAAACTTCCCATTCCACACTTGATCTTTAAAGGTTATTTTCAGGGAAGCAAATGGCAAAAGAAGCTAACAATTCAACCACCATGATGAATCAGCTTATGGAAGCCATACAGACCATGAGTGATCGAATGACCCAGCTGGAACAGTCTGATCTTGCACGACAAGAAGGAAGACACGGACTTGGAGATACACCACGAACTGGATATGTGGAACCAAAGCCACCAGACCCTTCACTGATCATCCCACATCAAACTTCTAAAACTCAAATCCATATAGTTCAATCTTATTCTGATTATGGATCTGCTAAGAAAACTAAACTTTATACATTTTCAGGAAGAAGAAACTACCTAGAGTGGGAGAGAAACCTAGATGAGTGGTTCTACTACAACAACATACTGAAGAAAGATAGGTTAGCTTATGCTATTGACCAGCTCAGAGATGTTGCTTTCAAATGGTGGATACAAGAACAAGATGAAAGATGGTTTTACAAGGAACCAGCTATCACCACTTGGAGATATCTTAAGGAAAACATGAGAGACGAATTTGCACCAGAGTTTACCAATTATCAAATCAGGGAACAATACCCTAGAAGGTATCCAACTCGTGGTTCCCAAGAGGCAAGAAGAGTAGTACCACAAGAAGGTCAAAGAGACATGCTTTCACCAGTAAACTCTCAGCCAAAACAGCGACAACAATCTACCTATAGTCCAAGCCAAAAGAATGGCGTGTCAATGAATATGGAGAAGGAGAAAGTTATCAGACAAAGCACATTGTGCAAAATAGATAGAGAACCAGAAAAAGAAAGTTTTCAAGCAAAGGCTAAGGTAAGTCCTACAATTGATCAATTGGTTTATAATTCATCTATCACTGGTATGATACACTTTTCTTTGTCAAAAGGTTTTGTAACAGGACTTAAGGATTCCATGGAAGAAGAGACAACAGGCGCAATCCATGTAATGGACCAGATGAGAGTTCAAGACACAAAGCAGTCCATGTAAGACCCAATCCGGCCTTCCAGGCCGCGGTCGACACCTCACGTCGCTCAGTCCTCTTCCGCACCGAACCTCTTAATTTTTTCGCCCTTTATCTATATTATCGCCTGTAGGGGAGGGCTAGCTTAGATCTTAGCTCAAGACTACCTTAGTCATTCCCTAGCTTAGATCAGTTCAACTCATACGCAGCGGATTATACTAAATTAACCATTGGTCTAAAACCAATCTAACACTTGTCCGGTCGAACCACCTCAGCCCTTGGTTAGTATTACAACTACCTTTTAGCTTAGAGATTGATTCCGAACCCAAACCAAGTCATACGATTCTGAGGTTCCATTCCCCTAATCCGTTCTACCAGCATCCTAGCAAGTTACTACTGTATCCACGTGTTTGCTAAGTCATACCTTTGCCACATCCACGGAGGTTGTTAACTCATCGGTCCAGCTGAATTGGTTAGCTCGTCCTCTTAGCTGACTTAGCTAGCTCATCCAGCTCCTCGAGCCGACTCACCTCAGCTAGCTAGAACCGAGCTAAGGCCAGCTGCCTCAGCTTGTTTAGCTAGCTCATCCAGCTAGCTAAGCTGAACCACTTCACCTGAGGTTCCATCTACTCTCTTCTAGCTGGTCGAGCTACAAAATAGCTGAGCCCAGCTCCCTGCCAACTCGTCCAACTCTCTTATACCTGCATAAACATCTCCCCTTGGGTACTTAGTCATTCAACCAACCATCCCCACTGACCAAGTAACCTTTGGGAAGTCTTCAATGGTAAATGACATACATCTGGCTCTTCTCCGCTCATGCATCATCCTTATGCTTTGTAGAATATGATACCAAGTCCCTCTTTTGGACTAACAATACTCATCAGATCCTAAGTCAATCAACCAACCACCCCACATGACTCAGACCTGATGAGTCTTCAAACATACCTAACCAGCCATGGAACCATGTCCCATTGAACCTGATCAGTCTTGCTCTTACAACCGATGCATCCTTTTATCAATCAGATCAGACACCTTGATCCATTATCCATGAATCAGGTCGTCCCTCCTTGCCATGATCAGATCACACCTGACCTTCCCTGCATAATCACAACCAGCTCCATACTTGTGGTCCACGCCACCCAGTACCAGCCTTACCCTCAGATACCAGTATGAAAACAAGCAGACATGTTCTATAACCACTCAAGCGCAATCAATACTTAATAATCCGATAACCTAGTACACATTTCTAGCAATTGCATGGTTCCGTTAACCTAGAACTAGTTCCTGCCCAAAATGGACCATTTTCAAAGGTGCTCCAAAAAATAATTAAAATTCATGATAATTCATGATAAATCACCACTAAGAGCATTCCATAATCAAAATCCACATCAGAAATCACTTACCTATAGATTTCGACCAAACAGCCCTAAAACCCTAAAATTGGACCTTTTCAAATGTGATCCAAAAACTAAATAAATTTCATGAAAATTCGTGATAAATCCTAACTAGAAGGAATCCATGGTCGGATTCACCAGAAACCGCCCCGAGCCCTAAGATCCGACCCAACAACCCGAGGACCAAAATATGGTTTTTGAGCAAATCAAGTCCAAATCGTGTCTAGTCCTTTCCAATAATTCTTATAAATCCTAAAACTTCTATCCTCAAGTTTTCAAGCCAAACAAACACATATAGAGTAGTTTGGGTTCATGAAACTCATTTATGGCCGATAAACTGTCCAATGGAACCAGCCTTATGCTTGGTCCATGGGAAGGCCATTCTGGTCACCAAACTCTCATAGACATAACAGGAGAGGAAGATATAAAAAGTATACAAACATAAATGGGCGTGATCAGAGTTCCAGAGATCATAAACCACATGTTCTCACACAATGGTCCATGCCTTTGGTTTACATGATCCACACCACTGACCTTAGAGGATCGATCCTTCTGGCCACGATCCTTCTCCTTCTCTGACCATTTTCATTTGTTCTCAGACTCTGGAGGATTCTTTTGATGTCAACAAAACGGATCAAAACTCATCAATGGGTCGTTCATAACTTTCCCACTGATCTTCCCCAAAACTGCCTCTTTGTTGTCTTCTCACCACTCTTGGTCTTTGATTGTTGATTCCGACCATGTTTCTGTATTTTCCCTTATTTCCAGGATGTAGAAGGAGTCTCAAGTGTGCCTCTGGGATCCCCTCCAGTCGGCCTTGCCTTCCCCAAACGATCCTCCTCCTCTTCTTACTTAATCTCCACCATATCCACCTTTAAGCAGATTTCTGTCTCTCCTTTTGTCTCTCTGTCCCACGACTTGTACCTCAGTTTTTCCTAAGGAAAATGATGGTTATTTTCGTGCCCAGGTTCCTGTATATAAAGGAGAAGGCGTCCCCAACTTCCTTGGGCGAAAGGGTGTATTTTGGGCAGTTTACACCCATTCAGCAATAACTGCCCAACCGCCCATAACTCCCCAACCACCCATCCTTACCTTTTGGGCTTATTGATCATAAGCCCAATGACCTTGCCCACGACCCTGATCCACTTTCCAAGACCCATGATCCCCTGGTGGATCATGCCACACTAACCCAAGCCCATAACCGCCCATGACCCGACAACACCGGCCAGGACCATAACACTCCACCGAGCTGAGTTGAGCTGACCACTAGCTGCTCCAGCTGAGTGAGCTAGTACACCAGCTCCAGCTAGCTGACCTTCCTTGTGTGAGCTACCTATGAGATACTCCTAGCTGGTTGAGCTCCTTCCAGATGGTCCGAGCTTCATCCACGCATCGTCCAGCTGTCAATACTCTTGTCCAGCTACCTTAAGCTTCCCGAAGCTACCCAAAGCTTACCCAGAGCTTGGTTGAGCTGCCTCAAGCTGTTCTGAGCTGTTTTGAGCTCTTCCTTACACCTCCCATCTGCATTAAGCTCATTTCCAACCTTTCCTGGTTAAGTCTCAGCTTCCTGATGCACTTAACCTGCTTCACGGACCATGATACTTCATGGTTAGTCCCTAAGGCCTTGCTGGTACGTCTTCTTGTACCATGGTCCGTCCCAACGATCCTGCCTAGGATCGGGGACATGACAGTCCATGTTGCTTAAAGAAGCAAAACCAGTCCTACAAGTATCCAACCAAGGTAAGTGTCCAACACCACCTTTAGATGTTAGTACTGACGTGTGTGATCTTGATATAGGGAGCATGAATGAAAGCTATATGCTTACTGAAGTTCCAAGGAAGAAACCAGACCAGAAGCTCAGCAATAATCCACCTCACAAGTGGAAACCAAAATTTGAACATTGTCATGTTCAAGTGCCAAGTCTTAAGGTATGTTTCACATTATACCAGAATTTTATTATTAACTCCATGAAAAGATTAATGCACTTGTCTTGTCCAAGAGTATGTGAAATAGTTTCAGGAACCAGGGAGTACACTGCCCCAATGAAAGAGGCGCCAACCATGGTGTTAATTGGTGCTAGGCAAGTACAAAGAATTGCTGACCCAAGGCAATTCAAGGCCAGCCTAAGCAAGGTACATGTCTCTAATTTTGAAATGTCCATATCACTTTATAAAGCAGACATCATGCACTTGTCTTTGCCAGAAAGTTTTGATCCAGGTATAAGACAAGAAGAAGGACAACCAAACCGATATCAAGAGTTGCAAAGAAGGCAGCCAACAAAAACAAGTTGTCCAAAGAAGAAAATCATTCTTCAACTTGTGGAAGCTATCCAAGTAAGTCTGGAACTTTCAAATTATGTTTATCAGTTTCCAAACACAGATATAATGCACTTTCTTTTTGGCCAGAATGTTAAGATCAATGCAGGTTGCAAAGAAGAAAGCTTCAAAGAGATCCTATCGGATCATCTTTTGTTGCTTGGAGAATCAACTCCAAGAAACACCAGAAACGTGGCCATCAAAACCTTGAAGGAACATCCAATCCAGATGAGAGTCATTAGCCATAAAAATAGCAGAGGCGTGATCCTTTCACACCTTTTCAAAGAAGAGCCACCAGATGCACCATGCATCACCAAACAAAAGTTTTATCAAGGTAAGGTTCTAGACTCTCAAAGAAGAATGAAACCTAACTTGCTCTATCTTGGTTCAGATTGTATAGTTTCGAGGTCGAAACACCTTCAAGGGGGAGGGTATGATGAGGACATCAAATCAGCATCAAACCTGGAGGAAGAAATCAGGAGAAAGTCACTAGAGAACATGAAACCGAAGCAAGCTAAAGAAGCCAGCCATGACATAGGTGCACTCAAAACGCCATATCTTTCAAACCAGGAGGGTTTTAATCACGAGGATAATTTTCATGGACTCTATACTCAAGAAGGAGTCCAGCCCATTTGAAGCGGACCAAATTATTTACTGGCCCAGGAGTTATGGATTTTAAAAAACAGAGGTTCCCCAGCCCATTCATCCGCGAGTACTCGACTTTGGAAGAGGATCCAAGCCCAATGAAGAAGCGACCTGACCCAAAACCCATAATAGGATTCAAGATGGATTTCTCATCTTTCCAGGAAGCGCAAGATCAAGATATTTGGTCACGGAAATTAGGAGTTATGCTCATTTTCCCAAAACTGGCCAAACCGAGCAGTTTATAGAAAGATTGGACAATCTTTCGGTTAGATCATCTACCAGCCACTCAATTCCGACCAGAAGACTTTCTGATAAAACCAAGACTTCCAGAAGACTATTCCAACCAATCAGGAGTCCATTCCATAATATTACCATGCACCAGAGATTATAGGATCAGGAGGATCCTCATTAACCTCTACTTGCCTTATTTGGATTCTTGGCAATTAAAACTCCAACAGCTCTTTTTCCTTGAGCTTGTGCACGACATAAAGACATTCCAAGCCATCCAGAAGGTCCCAAGAAATCTCTCTTATACCCTTAAACCGTCCAGATTCAAGGCCTATCAAGTTTATTACTTGGAGCCAAAAATCAGCAAGAGTCTCACCATAAAGCCTCCAACGGCTAGATTTTTATTCCTTTTGATTTGTTTCCTTTCTTTTTGTTTTAGAACGTTAGGAACCCTGTATCTGAGCATTATATAAGCTCTCTCTAGTCCTAAATTGTAAAACACCCACGATTTATGAAGTAAAGTATTTGTTTTCTTTTGGCTTCGCAAAGAAACCCTAATCAAGTCTTGATTGTGTGTGAGAAGCAGCAGCCAAGCAACTGACTTATCAAGCTTCAGTCCATTGAAGTTTGTGGCGTCCTTCACTCCACCATCATCCATCTCCATCCACTGTTCTCTTGAGTTGGTTATACGACCAAGCAAGGTGAATCCATCCTCCACTTCCTTCCATAGTTCATCCATTAAGATCGGTAAGTTGGTTATTCGACCATTTTCTTGTCTTCCATCTTCCATTCTATCAAGGCTCATTCTGTGCCCACATCATTGCCTAAGACAGAAACAAGATAAACAATAAACAAATGTTCTGCTGGAGCAGAGTGAGCAAAAGTGAAAGTGACTTGTCCTCAACTGCTGGAGCAGAGAGAGCAGAAGTGGAACATGTGACTTTGCTTATTTTATTCATTTCTCTTGTTCCCATAATATCTCCAACGGTCTTCTCCTCCTTCTGATGTCGACCAAGGTAAGTTTAAACTTGCCTTGACTCTGAAGACACGTTATGTTAAGCTTGGGTGACTTGGGAGGCAAGTGTTGTACGGACATACTTGCATTCCAAGTCTGCTCAGATTAGTTGCTTCTTCTTCAAGTGATTCCAGATCCTCTCTTCTCCTTATCTATTTATTTCCTTTGTCAATACTCCCCCTCAAGCTTAGCCATACAGCATGGTTAAGCTTGGATTCCATGAAGACATCCCTCATTAAAACCTTTGTGTGCAAAACCCAATGGGATAAAAACACACAAAGGAAAAAGAGTAGATGCTTCATGGCTAAGAGGATCATGATCTGGACAACTCTATGAGTCCCAACCTTGGATGGATGGACTCACAAACTTTGGTGCTGGCTCCCTTGGTGAATATATCTGCTAGCTGATCTTCACTCCTTGTGTAGCAAGGTAATATGATCTGTTGCTCCACAGCTTGTCTCACTTTGTGACAATCCACCTCAATGTGCTTTGTCCTCTCATGAAACACAGAGTTTGAGGCTATATGGATAGCTGCCTGATTATCACAATGCATTGTGATTGGTGATGTTGTCTCTATGCCCAAGTCTCTCAGCCGGTTACTGATCCAAATGAGCTCACTTGTAAGCTTCCTCATTGCCCTAAACTCTGCCTCAGCACTTGAACATGATACAACCTTTCGCTTCTTGCTTTTCCAAGTGACTAAGTTGCCTCCAATGAAAGTACAACATCCTGTTGTAGACCTCCTGTCTATCCTATCACCAGCCCAATCTGCATCACAATATCCCACAATTTTTGTGCTCCTGTTGCATCCCATCCATACACCTTGACCTGGAGATTCCCTTAGATACCTCAAGATCCTTTCCACCATATTCCAGTGATGAACTTTAGGGTCTTGCATATACTGGCTGACTTGATTCACAGCAAAGCAGACATCTGGTCTTGTAATGGTTAAGTAGATTAGTTTTCCAACCATTTTCCTATAGAGCTTGACATCTTCAAAAGGTCCATCTTCCATCTCCCCCTCACGCAATACTTTGTATCCTTCTTCAAGAGGAGTTTTGGCTACTCTTCCTCCAAGCTTTCCTGCCTCATTCAAAAGATCAAGTGTGTACTTCCTTTGAGACAAGAAAAGTGCCTCTTTAGAGCGGCATATTTCAATTCCTAGGAAGTAATTTAGCTCACCCAAATCTTTGATATCAAATGCAGATTTAAGAAAAGCCTTAGTTGAGGTGATACCTTCCTTGTCATTTCCTGTAATGATTATATCATCAACCTATACCAGGATAACCACAATCCCTTGCTGTCCTGAGAGTGTGAACAGAGTATGGTCTGCCTCTGACTTCCTAAACCCTCTTCCATTCAAGGGTGGGCTCAATTTGTGATACCAGGCTCTAGGAGATTGTTTTAATCCATAGATAGCTTTCTTCAGCCTCAATACATTTCCTGGTTTTACCATTCTCTCTAAACCAGGAGGAGGACGCATATATACTTCATCTTCTAATTCCCCTTGAAGAAAGGCATTCTTAACATCCATTTGCCATAAATCCCATTCCAAGTTGTCTAGGTAGTCTTCTCCGTAGACCTGAATGTAGCCCCTTGCCACAAGTCTTGTCTTCTTCCTTTCTGGTTTTCCATTTGCTAGATACTTGATGGTGAAGATCAGACGACTTGTCACTGCTCTCTTGCCTTTGGGGAGCTCAGTTTCAAACCATGTATCATTCCTGATCATAGCATTGATCTCATCTTCAACTGAGGCTCTCCATTCGTCCACATCCATTGCCTCTTCATAAGACCTTGGAATGTACTCTTGATCCAGATTACTTATAAAAGCTTGGTGTTCTTGAGGATAGTGTGCCATTGAGCAAGTCACTTGTATGGGATGAGCTACTGCATTGCTGTTGAAGTATACTCTGGTGTTCTTCCAATTGGATGGATGATGCTTAAATCTGGTACTTTTCCTCAATGGTTGAACCTATTGCTCTTCTAGCACTGCTCTACATGTTCTTCCTTATATTGATCCTCACTGGACTGATCAAATTCATGTAGTCCATCTTGATCATGTGCTGTCTCTGAATCATCCTCTTGTCTTTGTTGTTGTGATTCAGATTCACTGCCCCCCTCAAGATCAGGATGGACTGGCTCAACACTTGGTCAAGCTGCTCTAGTTCCCTCAGCCACTGTAGTAGGAGAGGGTCTCCTTCGTTCCTCATTGTTTGAGGACTGACTGACGCCTAAACTTTCCAGAATGGTTCTCAGGTTGCTTGCCCTATCAAAGGATCCATGTGAGAGGTCCTTAAGGGTTTCCCAACTCCTCTCATCATAGTATCCCTTTGATTCCACAAACTTGACATCCCTTGATACCATTACTCTTCTTGATTCTGGTGAGTAGCACTTGTACCCTTTTTGTGTGTGAGAATATCCAAGAAACATGGCCTTAACACTCTTGGGGTCTAGCTTGTTTCTCTGTTTACCTGGTGTCAAGACATAGCACACACACCCAAACACACGCAAATGATCAATGGGAGGTTTTACTTTATTCAGTACCAGAAATGGGGAAGTGTCTTGGAGGATTTTGGTTGGGATCCTATTGATTAGATAGCATGCTGCCACTACAGCATCTCCCCAAAATCTCTTAGGTACATTGGTGTGAAACATCATGCTGCTTGCAACCTCCATAAGGTGACGATTCTTCCTCTCAGCCACTCCATTTTGTTGTGGTGTATATGGGCAGCTTGTTTGATGAATAATCCCATGTTTTGCTAAGTGGTGTTTGAAGGCATGGCTTGTATACTCTCCACCATTATCAGACCTGAAAATTTTTATCTTGGAATTGAAATGGTTAGTTACATAGTTTTGGAAGTTGATAAATGCTTCTAAAACTCTATCTTTGCTTTGAATCAGTGTGAGCCAAGTATACTTAGATTTTTCATCTATGAAAGTAACAAAGTACTTATGATTTTCTCTAGATGCACATGGAGCTGTCCACACATCAGAGTGGACTAGGTCAAAGAAATTCTCATAGATGGTTAAAGACTTAGGAAAGACAGATTTGCAGTGTTTACCAAGGATACAGGCCTCACAAGTTTCATTTTTAAAAGATAGATTAGGTAACATCAATCCTAAGGCACGAGAATGAGGGTGACCCAATCTAGCATGCCATAACATGTCACTAACTAAATCAGAAGCAGAATTAAAAGCACAAGTAGAATCTTATCTAAGCTTAGTGTCTTCAAGCAAATACAGCTCTCCTTTGCTCACACCTTTTCCCAGCATCTTACTGGTCTTAATATCCTGGAAGCACACATCATTAGAACTGAAAATAACCTTGCAATCCAGATCATTAGTGGCTCTTTTAACAGATAATAAATTAGATGTGAAAGTAGGCATGTAAAAGGCTTGAGACTCTTTATTAAACAGATTCAGATTTCCTATTCCTTCAATAGGTATCCTATCACCATTTGCAATCACTACACTACCTAGAGCTGGTTTGACATTACTATTGAGTTTAACATCCCTAATCATGTGATGAGAAGCTCCTAAGTCAATTATCAAAGGCCTAGTAGTTTCTGATGCAGTGTGAATAGAATTTAAAGCATTAATACTAGTGTTACCAGAGTTTGCATTGAGAGCCTTTATGAGGGCCTCAATGTCTGACTTGCGGATGAAGGCATCATCATTAGGAGGTTGAGGTATGGCCTGAGAAGTAGACCCAACCGCATGTGTTGTTGAGATCATGGCTCTTCCATCCTCTCCCATGCGCATAGAGACATTGGCTGGCTGTGTGTCTTGAGCTCTTGCTTCATGAGCTTTCGTTTGATTAAACTTAGGTGGCCTGAGGTGGGGGTGGAAAATCCAGCAGTTGTTCTTGGAGTGTCCTTGCTTTTTGCAATGCTCACAAGTCATGCGCTTATCCCCTCCTGGCTTATAGTAAGCTTTGTTTGCTGAAGCAGTCTCCATCTTCTTAGCCTTATGGACCATGGATAACACTCCTCTACCACCAAACAGCCCATCAGAACCTTGTTCTTTCTGTAGTTGAGCACACACATCATCCAGACTGGGCAGCTCCTTAGCTCTTAAAATGTGTTTGATAACATCATTGAACGTAGGATTAAGAGTGAGGAGTAACCCAAATACTTTATCCTCCTCACGCCTTGTACTCAGGATGGTTGGATCAGTGGTGCTTGGTCTCAGCATCTCAAGCTCAGCCCACACTGCTCTGAACTTTCCAAAGTGTTTGGTAAAGTCCATATCCTCCTGATGCAAGTTGTTGATTGCCCTCTTCACTTCAAAGACTCTGCTGAGGTTAGAGGTGTTTCCATAGAGTTTTTGTAAGGTGTCCCACAAATCCTTTACTGTCTCACAGTATGAGTAAGCTTCCATTATGGGACCATCCAGAGAACCTTGCAAGGCAGACAGCACCATGAGATCTTCTCGAACCCATTTGCCTTCATCTGTCACTACAACTTCCCTGCCATCTTCTCCTTGTGTGATTTGTCTTGGGGCTTCTCCTGAAGTGATGTGCTCCAATAGACCTCTACCACCAAGGGCAAGAGAGAAAGAGAGAGAAGGAACTCTTTTTCCTTGATTAGAATAAGTGTGAGATACAAAATATATAAAGGCAAGTTGCCTAAGACAGAAACAAGATAAACAATAAACAAATGTTCTGCTGGAGCAGAGAGAGCAGAAGTGAAAGTGACTTGTCCTCAACTGCTGGAGCAGAGAGAGCAGAAGTGGAACATGTGACTTTCCTTATTTTATTCATTTCTCTTGTTCCCATAATATCTCCAACGGTCTTCTCCTCCTTCTGATGTCGACCAAGGTAAGTTTAAACTTGCCTTGACTCTGAAGACACGTTAGGTTAAGCTTGGGTGACTTGGGAGGCAAGTGTTGTACGGACATACTTGCATTCCAAGTCTGCTCAGATTAGTTGCTTCTTCTTCAAGTGATTCCAGATCCTCTCTTCTCCTTATCTATTTATTTCCTTTGTCAATAAGAACTCTATGCCTTGGTGAGGGCATTACAAACGTGGCAGCATTACTTGTGGCCCAAAGAGTTTGTCATCCACTCTGATCATGAGTCCCTAAAGTATCTAAAAGGGCAGAGTAAGCTTAGCAAGAGACACGCAAGATGGGTTGAGTTCACAGAGACCTTCCCATACGTGATCAAGTATAAACAAGGTAAGGAGAACATAGTTGATGATGCACTATCCCGGAGGTATGTTCTCTTGACCACTTTAGATGCTAAGTTACTTGGGTTTGAGCAGATAAAGGATATGTATGATACTGACCATGATTTCAAGGAAGCTTATGCTTCTTCTGAGAAGTTTGCTGTAGGGCATTACTTCAGACAAGAAGGTTTTTTGTTCTATGACAACAAATTGTGTGTGCCTAATTGCTCTTTGAGAGATCTTTTTGTCAGGGAATCCCATGGGGGCAGTCTAATGGGACATTTTAGGATTGCCAAGACCTTAAAAGTTTTGCAGGATCACTTCTATTGGCCACACATGAAGAGAGATGTGGAGAGAATCTGTGGGAGGTGTGCTACTTGCAAGCATGCCAAGTCCCAAGTCCAATCCCAGGGTTTGTATACTCCTTTACCCATTCCACACCATCCCTGGAATGACATTTCCATGGACTTTATTGTCGGATTACCTAGGACTAGAACAGGAAAGGATTCAATCTTTGTTGTTGTTGATAGGTTCTCTAAGATGGCACATTTCATAGCATGTCATAAGACTGATGATGCATTGCACGTTGCTAACCTGTTCTTTAAAGAAGTTGTTCGTTTACATGGCATGCCTAGGACTATAGTTTCTTATAGGGACACTAAGTTTCTTAGTTAGTTTTGGAAGACTCTCTGGTCTAAGCTAGGCACCAAACTGTTGTTTTCTACAACATGTCATCCACAAACTGATGGACAAACTGAAGTAGTTAATAGAACCTTAGGAACACTCCTGCGTGCATTAATTAGGAAGAACTTAAGAACTTGGGAAGAATACTTACCACACTGTGAATTTGCATACAATCATGCTATGCATTCTGCTTCTAAGTATTCACCTTTTGAGATTGTTTATGGGTTCAATCCCACCTCTCCTTTGGATCTAATGCCTTTACCTGAGTGTGAAAGGATCAGTCTAGATGGTAAGAAGAAAGCAGAGATGGTCGAACGAATCCATGAGAAGGCTAGACAAAACATTGAGCAGAAAACCAAGCTTTATGAGAAGCAAGCCAACAAGGGGAGACGTGTGAGAACCTTTGAAGTAGGTGACCAAGTTTGGTTGCACCTGAGGAAGGATAGGTTCCCCAACAAGAGGAAGTCCAAGCTGATTCCAAGGGTTGATGGACCCTTCGAGATCATCCACAAGATCAATGACAATGCCTACAAACTTGATCTTCAAGGTAAGTATGATGTATCAAATAACTTCAATGTCACTGACTTGGCTTCTTTTGCTGTAGATGAACCTGATTGGAGGACAAATCCTTTTCAAGAGGGAGGGGATGATGTGATCATGGACCGGATCACTAAGGAGAACAAGGAGAGTCTAGATGAGCCACATGAAGCCACAATGCACCAGCAGCCTGGTGATAATGCTCTAGCCCTTCCAGAAGGTCCCATGACTCGTTCCAGAGTCAAGAAACTTAAAGAGAATGTTGTTGGATTACTCATTTCACATCCACAACAAGAAGAAAGTCTTGGAAAAGTTTTGAGCCGAGATGTCTTGATCACCATTCAAGTCATCTCTACATCAAGCTGAGTTAATGTCTAGGCAAGACACTTGGTGCGTGCTCTTTTCCTTGCTTTTGGTTTTGTCCCACGAGGTTTTCCGGAGGAAGGTTTTAAACGAGGCCACAACTTGTCTTACACATCACTTAGGCTCTATCTCGGCCCAAGACTAGCAGAAGTTTACATTTTATTACATTTTAAAGCTTATGTTATCTTTAAACTATAGTTTTCCTTTTTACTATTTTGAAACCCTAGGGAGCCTGTTCTCTGGTTTGCTTTTATTAAAAGGGGTCTCCTAACCCTATTGTACTCAAGCAATTATCAATCAACGAGTTTCTTTTCTCTCTTGACTGTTAAACCTGAAGTGATAATCTAATCACTAAAGTTAAGAACAAAGAAAGGGCCAAACCATTGTGGAAGTTCTGTCAAGAACTAAGGAAGGTCCAGAAGGTAATGCTGAGCTTGAAAGAGGTTCAGGAAGGGTTTACAATGAAGGAAGAAGGCTTGGGTGAAGTTTGGAGTCAATTGGACGAGGTGCAAAATTCGGGTTGTCCGTACCGTACGGACGTACGGACTGTACGGACGGGCGAGACCCGAAACTTCACTTTCGACCATTAGAGCATAAATTGGGTCTGTGCAAAAATAGGGCGAAATGTGTACGGCCAGACCTAATCCGTACACATCCATGGAGGTACCTTGATGCACAAGGCAAGAAGAACCCTAGAAAGAAGAAAGGAAGAAGAAAGGAAGAAGAGAGGAAGCGAAGATGACCCGGAAGCATCTTGGAAAGCATCTAGGCGAGATGCTCTTGCTGCTTACCGTTTGTGATAAGGAAGAGCCTTATCCAGGCTGGAAAGGAAGGCCTGAATGTGGACTGGTCTCTGGACAGATACATGAGGCGTGGTGGCTTATTTCCAGCCATACTCTTCTCCCTTTAGCCAGCAAGTGACAGGCTGTCCAAGCATTTCTGGCCAAGTATTTTGAAATATGTTGACTCCTTTATTCATTGTTGAATTTCTTGTAAGCCCTTATGTATCCTCATTTCCCTATTTAAAGGGGTGTATTGTCGAGTTAATAGACAAGCTGAATGGGGGATTCACCCCTTTCTTCTTCATAAACTCTCTAATCTCTCTCTAGTCTCCCCAAAACCCTAGTCTCTCGTTTACTCTCTCTCTCTCATCAGTCTCACACTCATTTCGACCTTGTAAAGCTCTCATCTTCCCCATTGGGGTTTCTCTCACTCACACAACCAGAGTTTATTAAATCTTTCATGGTATCAGAGCCAGGTTCATCAGAACCTGAGCTAAAGCTTCCGCAAACCTCACACTCTTTCTCATCTCAAAACCAAACCTTGAAGACACATCCATCCAAGATCTGTTTCTGGAAAAAGAAGAAGCTTGAATCCGTGGAGTGTTCTCCTTATCTCTCAGCTGTTCCTGTCTGTACCAGATGAAGAAGACTCGTTGGAAGCAAAGGTGGATGGAGAGGCGTCATGAACCTTACCCAGATCCATCTTGTTCAAGAGTCATGTTCATCCGGGTTCCAAAGAAGATTATCCAGAAGGGCGAGCTGATAATATGAAGAAAGGAGGGGCCTTTTGAGATGGAGATACAAGAAGGTGGTCCTAGACTGAAGGAGAAGGAGGTGGGTGACGATCCAGACTCTCAGATCCAGTAAAGTCATGACCTTTATACCATTGGAGGTTCAAGGAATCAATCTGGTTCCTTGACTGTAAGCTATTACTGTCCCTTCTTGATATTGAGTGTGATAATGACTGGTTGTGTGTTGTGTTGAGTTGAATATCCTGAGAATATGTCCAGGATGCTTAAAGAGACTTGCTTGGTGTTTGAGAATATGCTTAACCTGATTCTAGTGAAGCTTGTTAGGGAGTTAATAGTATGTCTAAACCTGCTTGCTGTCATGAAATGAAATCGCCTAAGGTTGTTGCATAGAGACTGATGTTGTGTGATGATAATGATGCTTAATCCCAGCTCTAAATGAATGTGTGTTTGGTGTTGATTAAAGGTATCTAAACCGGTTGCATTCATGAGTTAGAGACTGATTAAGGTTATTGCATATTATCATCCTTGTTTCTGCCTTAAATTGATGCATCTAGATTCATGTCAGATGCAGATTAAGGAGCTTTAAAAATGCCTAAGTAGATTGACTTGAATCTGAAATGATCTTGCTTGTGCTTAGAGAGGTTGCTTGCAAAGATTAGAACTTGATAATGTCTAGTTCAATCTGTTCTAGAGCCTGTGACATTGGTGATCAAACTTGATGATTAGTCAAGGTTTGATCCCAATGCTTGTGTCTTATCTTGCTTGGAGTTTAAGTGATGTTTCAGGAGGTTTTCCATTCCATCATCAATCCGGGTTCAAGAGGAAGGCAGTGCCCATTGTTAGAGCAATGGAGAGTGGTCGCTGGTGTGTGTGGGTGGACACACAAGGAGAGGTCATCACCTAAGTCCTGAGGAGACTGGTGGCCTTAAGGCACTGGTACTGAAAGGAAAGGGTTGATCAGTGGTTGTATGTGCAGTCCTTAGGATGTTGCACTCCTGATCTTAAATCACTATACTGCTCACTTCAAGCTTGGACCTAGACTCAATCCAAGCTTGAGGAGGGGAGTTAAGTGAGCTACCTTAATATCCTAAGTACAGTGACCTATGTTCCTCCTTACCATTGCAAGCAAACTGAAGAAGGAGCCAACCGGGCCTAGGCAGTGGCATGCTTAGTCAAGAGACTGTTCAGAGCAGTCTTGGCTGGTATGAAGAAGGCTACTTTATCAATGCGGCTTCTAGAGTGAGGTGGTTGAAGAGATAGCTGATGGATCAACCAGCAGTCCATCAAGTTGGCGAGTGATGAAGGAAGGTCGCAATGGTTTGTTCATGCCGGATCATGAAGCTTCAAACCGTCCAAGCTTGTTCCTTTAAAGAGGTCTCAAGCTTGAGGGGGAGTGTTGAAGAGCTTCAGTGATCCGAGAGCAGTTCAGCAAGTGAGGGATTCAAGTGGCATGTGAAGAGCAGCCACTCCTCACCATTTAGACAAGGGAGTAAACCTGAACTTATCCTTATATACATTCATGTTAGGTTTATCTCTTGAGGACTGATACACTTGTGGAATGATGTATCAGGTACTGGTTACTCTATCAAGGATGATCTGGTGTGTCCGAGCACTTGAACCTATCAGGAGGATAGGTGAAAGGGGGAGAGACCAAGATCAGGCCGAGTTGGAGAGTACCAAGGCTTGAGCCTCACTGAAGATGATCAAGGCGTTTCCTAGCTACTCTAAGAGGGCAGTGGAGTCAGTTGAGAGGAGGAGACACAAACCGGGTCTTTGTAGAGGTCAAGAGAAGGTTCATGAGTGCGCAAGATGTGTAGATCATTGCTGCACCAGTTAGGCCATGATCCAGAGTTCTTTGTGTCCACCACACTGGTTTAGACACAAAGAACTCAATGGCCAATCCCTAGGCCTTGAAGGAGCTTACTCTTTTCCTTATGAGGGTTTTATCCCTAAGGAGGGTTTTCACTCATAAGGCTTTTAATGAGGAGTGACTTCAGGGTTCCAAGCTTGACTCAATATCTATAGAGTCAAGCTTGAGGGGGAGTGTTAAACCTGAAGTGATAATCTAATCACTAAAGGTTAAGAACAAAGAAAGGGCTAAGGAAGGTCCAGAAGGTAATGCTGAGCTTGAAAGAGGTTCAGGAAGGGTTTACAATGAAGGAAGAAGGCTTGGGTGAAGTTTGGAGTCAATTGGACGAGGTGCAAAGTTCGGGTTGTCCGTACCGTACGGACGTACGGACTGTACGGCCTGTACGGACGGGCGAGACCCGAAACTTCACTTTTCCACCATTAGAGCATAAATTGGGTCTGTGCAAAAATAGGGCGAAATGTGTACGGCCAGACCTAATCCGTACACATCGATGGAGGTACCTTGATGCACAAGGCAAGAAGAACCCTAGAAAGAAGAAAGGAAGAAGAAAGGAAGAAGAGAGGAAGAGAAGATGACCCGGAAGCATCTTGGAAAGCATCTAGGCGAGATGCTCTTGCTGCTTACCGTTTGTGGATAAGGAAGAGCCTTATCCAGGCTGGAAAGGAAGGCCTGAATGTGGACTGGTCTCTGGACAGATACATGAGGCGTGGTGGCTTATTTCCAGCCATACTCTTCTCCCTTTAGCCAGCAAGTGACAGGCTGTCCAAGCATTTTGAAATATGTTGACTCCTTTATTCATTGTTGAATTTCTTGTAAGCCCTTATGTATCCTCATTTCCCTATTTAAAGGGGTGTATTGTCAAGTTAATAGACAAGCTGAATGGGGGATTCACCCCTTTCTTCTTTATAAACTCTCTAATCTCTCTCTAGTCTCCCCAAAACCCTAGTCTCTCGTTTACTCTCTCTCTTATCAGTCTCACACTCATTTCGACCTTGTAAAGCTCTCATCTTCCCCATTGGGGTTTCTCTCACTCACAGAACCAGAGTTTATTAAATCTTTCATTGACGGCTCTCTCTCTCTAGAAGTTGTCGAGTTCTGGTGTGTAATATCCAGAGACCTAAGGGTGTTTACTTGGTGTGTCATATCCGAGTCATTCATCTAGGAGTATCAAGAGCCTCTCATCCCTCTTGTGTCACCAATCGATCCAAAACCTTGAAGAACTTGAGTCCCTGATTCGTTCTTGCAAGGATCTATCCATCCCCATCAACCAAAGAGCATCCTAGGGACGCATCAGAGGAATAATATCAAATTTATTGAGAAGAATTCATCTGCACCAACATTTTATTTTGTTGATTTCTCATCCTTTGAAGATAAGGTGTTGCACGTCTCAGCTCAGAAAGGGTTTCAATATGAAACCAAATGGAGAATCAAGTCAAGTGAGTCATGGATCGAAAAAACCAAACAACGCAGCAAATGGCCACCTGATCATCAAGATATTGCTAGTTTTGCAAAACATGTCGGTTTGGATCTTTCTCAAGAGAAACTTATATCTGATTGTGCTGGAAGGTTACAGACCTACTCGTGGAGACCTGGAGCATATGTCCACAAGACTATCATCCTTGGAGAATGCTCTGTTCGTGCTAGAACCATATGGGGTCATAAGGATTTGGAAGTTGATCAAAAAGACTTGCTTCTCGACCATGTCAAGATATGGAAGCCACCAGATATGCATCAGCTTCAATACCATTGCAGAGATTATCAAACCATGATTGGAAATGGAGAATTCACTAGACAAAATGGTGAAGTGATCACTGGATCAGGAGAAGAAATCATTTTTTCTTCTCAAATCAAGGAGAAACCACCAGATGAACTTATTCTACAGCAATGTCCAAAGAAACCAATCCGAGGTAACTATCTAAACTCAAAGAAGAACATGAAACCTGATTTTCTTGCTGTTGGTACAGGACAAACTGTTTTGAGGTGTACACTCTTTGGAAAGAAATATATAAGCTATGAATCAACCTATCCCACATTCTTAGTCCTTCCTACATCTACAAGAAACCATTTTGAGGCTAAAATCAAGTTAGATTTGCAAGTTACTGATTCTATAACTCAGGTACACCTACACTTACTTTATTCTGAATTAACTGAGTTTAGAACATCTCAATCCTATATATGGCGACCAGGTTAGCATGCTAAGGTAAGTGCTCATGTTTTCTAGAGTTATTTTATCTATTACACAGATATAATGCACTTGTTTTTGTCAAAAGAGCCATGTGCAGATTATGATGAAACTTGGAAGCATACAAGGAGTAAAAACAAGCATGTGGAAGACAAGCGGTTCAAGCCACCTGATTTGGATCAGGATATGCACCAAGACGTCACTGGCTTCATCCTCATCAAAGAAGCACCACCAGATGCAGCACACAAGCCAAAACAAAACAAAAACGAATTTGGGATAAGATTATTACTCTTTGATAAATTTTCATGTGCTGACTTGCTTTGTTTCCATGTATCAGGTTTGAGTAATGAATCAGGAACTAAATGGATCAATGTCTTCTACATATCCACACCAGTCAGCAACAATGCCTATCAAAGAGGCTTGCAAGGTAAGTGTAATCTGATTTTAAACTTTGATGTTACCGACTTGGTCCCCTCTATTGCAGGTAAAACAGATTTGAGGACAAATCTTTTTGAAGAGGGAGGGGATGATGTGATCATGGAAAGCACCAAGGAATGTGATGTGATCATGGACCAGCTCAACAAGGAAGATGATGTATCCAGGAATGCACCCATGGACAAACCAGCTGATGAAGATGCCTTAGCCATTCCAGAAGGTCCCATGACTCGTTCTACATCAAGAAACTAAATGGAGCCATTGGAGGATTACTTAGACTCGTATGGAAACAAGAAGAAGGTCTTGGACAAAGCTTGATGATCCGAGATACCTTGATCACCTTTCAAGCTATCTCCTCATCTAGCTGAATTAGTAATTAGGCAAAGTACTTGTGTGTGCTCTTTTCCTTGCTCTCGGTTTTGTCCCAAAGAGGTTTTACGGAGGAAGGTTTTAAACGAGGCCACAAGCTGTAAGAATGAGAGATTTAGAAGTATTTTACTGCTGGAGAATGAAGAACATGAAGAACAAGAGAGAGAAAGAGAGAGAGAGAGAGAGAGAGAGAGGCATTTCGAAATTCAAAGAGAGAAGGAGAGAAAATGATTTTCTTAACTGATATGGGATGCTTACAATAATGTTTTATAGACCAAAGAGGACAAAAGAAGACAAGAAGAATAATATTAATCTATTCTGGTCTGAGCCAGAGAAAGGGACAGCTCTTGAACTGCTCCCAAGCTTGGACCACACATGTGACTTTTATTTTAAACTAATCCCACTTGCCTCTGCTCTCTCTCAACGGTCTGGAGGCTCATTTGAATTCAAATCTGCCTCTGAGGATGAAGCTTGGCGAGTCCCACAGGTACCTTGCCTTCCAAGTCACTCAAGGTAAAGTTAGGTTACTTGGAAGTCAAGGTTGTACGGAATACCTTGTCCAACAAGGTTCTTTATATCAGCCTTATTTCTTCTTCTCTTTGTCTTCTTTATCTCTTCAGGTCAATACTCATCATCTTCATAACGTCTCCTTGTCATTTATTTATTCATGTCAACACTCCCCCCTCAAGCTTGACCATAGGGACTGGTCAAGCTTGGAAACCATGAAGCATTCCCTCATTAAAACCTTAGCTAGTAAAAACCACTTGGGATAAAAGCCAAGCCAAGGAAAAAGAGTAGAACACTTCATGGCAAGAGGATCAGTGACTTGTGAGGTCTATGAGTCCAAGTTTGGAATGGATGAACTCACAGACTTTGGTGCTGGCTACCTTTGTGAAGATGTCAGCCAGTTGATCTTCACTTCTTGTGTAACAAGGTAGAATAATCTTCTGTTCCACAGCTTGCCTCACCTTATGACAATCTACTTCAATGTGTTTAGTCCTCTCATGGAAGACTGAGTTGCTGGCAATGTGTATAGCAGCTTGATTATCACAGTGCATTGTGATTGGTGTTGTAGTTTCAATCCCCAAGTCTTTAAGCAGCCCCTTGATCCAAACCAACTCGCTTGTGAGCTTTCTCATAGCTCTATATTCTGCTTCAGCACTAGACAATGAAACTACTTTCTGCTTCTTGCTTTTCCAGGTTACCAAGTTGCCTCCAATGAAGGTACAATACCCAGTAGTTGATTTCCTATCAACTCTATCTCCTGCCCAATCAGCATCACAATATCCAACAATTTCAGTGCTTCCATTGCAACCCATCCAGACACGTTGTCCTGGAGGTCCTCTTATATACCTCACAATCCTCTCAACCATATTCCAATGATGAACCTTAGGAGCTTGCATCTGTTGACTGACTTGATTCACAGCAAAGCAGATGTATGGCCTTGTGATGGTTAGATAGATAAGCTTTCCAACCATTTTCCTGTACTTCTTGATGTCTTCAAACGGAGTACGTTCAAACTCCCCCTCTCGCAGCACTTTGTAGCCATCTTCAAGAGGAGTCTTGGTTGTTCTTCCTCCAAGGTTTCCTGCCACACTCAGTAGGTTCATTGCATACTTCCTTTGGGACAGAAACAGTCTTTCTTTAGATCTGCACACTTCAATTCCAAGGAAATACTTAAGCTCTCCAAGATCCTTAATGTCAAATACTGATTTTAGAAAAGAATTGGTGGCCTGAATCCCCTCCATGTTGCTTCCAGTGATGATAATATCATCTACATATATCAAGATAACCACAATTCCTAGTGGACCAGTCAGTGTGAAGAGAGTATGATCAGCCTCTGATTTTCTGAACCCTCTCCCATTCAATGTGGTGCTTAACTTGTGGTACCAAGCTCTTCGTGATTGCTTCATGAGAGTTTATCAGAGTTCAGGCCGTGGGTTGTGTGAGAAGCTTCAACCTCCACAGGTTCGGACTGATCTTGTAATAACAAGGAGAAAAGAAGACTTGATGAGAGAGTAAGATTGTGGAAGAGACTAAGAGAATAATGAGACTAAAGAGAGATTCGTGAGACTTGATGAACCAGAGACTAAGAGAGTGAATAACAGAGATTTAGAACCCAGAAAAGAATAGGAAGGAGGAGGGGAAACCCCACTCTCTCACTTAATTTGTTTACAATCGATAATGAGGCCTTTATAGGCAATATCCACAACATATTAAGTAGCACCCGAGTACACAGGATCAGGCGGATCCCAATTAGACCAGAAGATAAGCTTGGTTTACCCACATTGGCCAAACCAGCACCATTTAAGGAAAGTATCCAAGATCTCTTACTTGGTAAGTTTGGTTCGACCCAAACTTATCTATGGAAGCCAGGAGATCATCTTAACCATCCAGAATACATAATCAACGATCCAGGAGAGTCCTATGAGTTCATACCATGCACCAACCAACATAGGTTCAAGAAGATGCTCACTAACACCAAACTGCCTTATTTGGAGATTCTTGCAATCCAGCTCCAACAGCTCTTTTCACATTTATTTCTGGACGTGATAATCACATTAGAAGCAGTAAAGAAGATCCCAAGGAAGCTCACATATCCCTTAAAACCATCTAGGTTCAAGAGATACCAAGATTCCTCACTTGGAGCCAAAATCCCCAAAAGGCTCCAACGGCTAGATTTTCAATTTCTTGCATAGTTTTTGATTTGTTTCCTTTTCTAATTGTTTTAGAACGTTAGGACCTTTGTCTATGAGCATTATATAAGCTCCCAGACGTTCATTGTAAAGATGACCCTCAATCATCAAGTTAATAAGAAGTTTTATTCAGTTTTATCAAAGATAGTTTCTTTGCATAAAAGTTGTTCTTTAGTTCCTAAGTTGTGAGAAGCATTAGGAGACTATAGAGCTCGTGGTTCATAGGTTCTTTGTGAGATTCAAGAGCCTTGAGACACAGATTGAGAGAGTCAATCAGCACCCACGGATTGAGAGAGTCAATCACCATCTATCCACCATCGTCTTCCATCCATCCATCATCAAACTTTTATCCATCACTCATTCCATTCTTTTATCCATTAAGTTTCAGTTCTTATTTTTGTTATTCATAAACTCACTGTTCTTTCTTTATTTTCAGGTTAGATTGGACAGAAAGGGATAGCAAGTCGGCCATCATCACCATCTTTCCATCCGATCTCAATCCTTGCCGATAAGATCGATCCATCAACCATCCAAACCATCGACCTAGCTTTCGTGCCTGTATCACTGCCTCCTTTGGCTTTGTCTTGATGATGAACTGATGTGCTCATAATAGTTATCAGTCACTTCAAAGCCAGCATGTTCTTGTCGAGTTGGGTTACGTCCTTCTTCTCTTCTAGTCTCACGACTGTGGCCTTGACCAGTAGCTCGCCTTGCTTCCTCTCTGAAATCTTTACCGAACTCATTGAGACTGGTCTTCATTATCTCAGTCATCATAGCTATCATGGATTGGTTCAGTTGAGCAGTCATGGCTTACATTAGTAACTTCTTCTTCTGGACTAACTCGACTTCTTCATTAGTTTCGGTTCTCATCGGTACCTACACCAATGAAACACAAGCACAAGTAAGTAGTTCAAGGTAATTCACGAGAATGAACAACAAAAGATTCAACACCAACGTCAACAATACTTGTTCGGCAAGAAACAACTTTCTATGCGGCTAGGTTTAGCAAACTATATTAGGGTTTTCGCTCAAATCCAAAAATGGAAACAAGTAACAAGAATTTGGCTAAACACAAAAGCAAACGAGCAGACCTAAGACAAACCCTAGTTCTACTTTTATTCAAGCCGTCCTGCAAAGTGCTACACAAATAAACTGTTATGTCACACAGGAAACCACAACAAACCATAGTCTTAAAAATAACATAAGATAAAAATAGATAGTCTTCAAGTAGTCTTGGGCCGAGATAGGGCCTAGGTGATTCGTAAGAAAAGTCGTGGCCTCGTTAAAAACCTTCCTCTGGAAAACCTCGTGGGACAAAACCAAAAGAAAGGAAAAGAGCACACACCAAATGTCTTGCCTAAACACTAGCTCAGCTTGATGTAGAGATAGCTTGAATGATGATCAAGATATCTCGGACCATCAAACCGTGTCCAAGATTTTCTTCTTGTTGTAGTAGATATGAAGTGATCCTCCAACGGTCTCTTTGAGTTTCTTGGCACTGGAACGGGTCATGGGACCTTCTGGAATGGCCAAAGAATCATCATCAGGCCGCTGGTACATGGTAGCATTAGGTGGCTCATCTAAGATCTCTTTACCCTCTTTGGTAAGCTGGTCCATGGTCACAAGGTGAGACAGATGATAGTTCAAGGGGTGATCTTACCTTGTTGCACTTAGAGTGAAGATCAGTTGGCTGATGTTTTCACCAAAGCTCTGAGGCAAAAGAAACTTGAGTCCATCCATCACAGGTTGGGACTCATTGATCTTACCAGGCACAATTAATCCCCTCGCCATGAGGTCTTTACTCTTTTCTTTGCTAAGGTTTTATCCCTAAGGAGGGTTTCTTTGGCAAGGTTTTTAATGAGGAAGATCTCATGGCATTCCAAGCTTGACTTGTTCCACATGTTCAAGCTTGAGAGGGAGTGTTGAACTGAATAAGAGATGGGATTATGTTCTATGGATAAGGCTAGAGAAGACTCATGAAATGGAGAGGAAGAAGTTTGGGAGTGTCCGTACAGTTCCGTACAAGGTCTTACAGTTAGGCCATACAAGGTGTTCGTACAACCTTTATGTCGACCAAAGTTACTTTGGGTCGACCACAGTCATTCCAGGTAAACCACAAGAAAGTTACCATGCGCGGATAAGCTTCCTCCCTTCTTCCTTCCGTGTGTCCACATGCACTGAACCTTATGGATAAGGTTTACTCCGCGTATAGACAGGATGGCGAAGAGCATCTGGTCAAGATGCCATTGGCATCAAGCGTGTGAGCCTTCTGGTCCATGTATTTCAAACCAGGCGCGCCCAAGACCTTGACTTCACATGCTCGAGTTGAAACCTTATCCTATTGTATCCGTTAAGCTTATTTTCTCTTCTCTATATATTTTGTAATCCCTCTCATTCATTAATCAATCAAGTTTTCGAGTCTATCTTTTCTCTCTAAGTTCTTCACACAAAGAAATGGTTTCTTAGTAAAGTTTGGTTCTTTAGTCTCGAAATCTCTTCAAATCTCTCTCAAAGTCTCTTATTCTCGTTTATACTCGGATCCTATTCTACTTTTCAAGGAGCAACCATGAAGAACCACCTTATTTTCATACACCATCTTCTGGAAGCAAGAGAACCAAGGCTGGACAATACTTCTATGGTTTGGATTTGTGATGAGGAAGGACTTGTGATGATTTGCGGAAGCTAGATACCTTGTTCTTATGAACCTGGCTCTGATACCATGTTGGATTTTCAGAGCTCATGTTGTGGTGATGAAGAACAGCCCTTTAGCGCAAGATGAGAGCTTGAAATAATGAGAGAGAGGTCTGATGTGATTAGTGTGAATCAAGAACAGAAACAAGAGATTTAGAGAGATTAAGAGATTAAAGTATAAGAAAGGGGTAGATTAAGGGTTTCTGATCAAGAACACAGTTTGTTTATTATGAAGGAGAGGGAAAATCCCCCTTACTCTCTTGGAGAGTTACAAGTCACCCATAAGGGTCTTTTATAGGAAATTACAAGCTGAAACCATAACCTAAATCTAAAGGCTGATAATACTTGAATGATGGAAGGATGGACGTGTGAGATTGAGTCTTAGGTCTGGTCTTGATGCAATCTGAGTGATTGGAGATGATTGGTTGGTCGAAGGGAAGGCTGGCTCCTTATTAACTTCTCATGGGCGCCCATGAATATTCCCATGTATCTGTCCAGATACATGGTCCCCTACACAGCTTATGGACAGCAAGAGCCAGCCTGTCGTGGACCACAACCATGTGCCAACACACTCTTTTGTCTTCTTCTCTTAAAGGTTTGTCTTCTTCTCTTAAGCTTTTGTCTTCTTCTCTTAAAGATCAGAAGCTTGTCTTTTAGTCCCAAACTTTGCACGGGCCGTACCATTTCGCCCAATTTTTGCACAGTCTCCCCAAACATCATTAAAAGCATAATGAGAACATCTTTGGGTCGCCCTATTTTTGCACGGTCCGTACCTCGCACTATTTTTGCACCGTCCGTACCTCGCCCTATTTTTGCACGGTCCGTACCTGGCCCATTTTTTCACGGTCCGTACCTTGCCCTATTTTTGCACAAGTCCCAAATCTTCTCAAATGGTCAAGTGTGAAAGTTTCGGGTCGACCTGGTCCGTACTGATCCGTACGGTCGAGTACATCCGTCCGTACCAAATACGTATGGCCTCGCCCTAACTTTGCCCATTCTCCCATTTGCTGCTCAACAGCCATCTAAGTCCCTCCTGGACTTGGCCCTATCTTTGCACAACCTTTAGAACACTTCTAAACACCTTTAGACACTTCTAAAGCCTTGTAGATAATCTCCGGAGGTTTCACCCTAACTTTGCACCAGATCCAAACTCATCTCAACTCTTCCTTTGGCTCCATTTCTTTCTTCAACTTAACATCTATGAGGACATATCACTTCCGGTGAGGCTCCCAAATGAGATTTTAAGAGATTAGAGGAGAGTATGCGAATCTAAGAGAGAAAGAGTGAAAGAGAGTGAGAGATTAGGGAGGAGATTGCTTGATGTTCATGATGAACAAGAGAGAAAGGAGAGAGTAACTCGAGAATAAAATGTATTGCTTGATTAATGAACTGAGTCTCGTTTACAATATATAGAGAGTAAGGTCTAGGTTTAATCTAATCCACAAACGGTCCAAAGGGGTGTGGTGAGCAAGGCAGAGACGTGGACACTCTACAAAGGAAGCGCGCTTGAATTTCGAATACATGGCTGAGAAGGCAAGATGCCTTTGGCATCTTGACCAGATACCTTGCCCTTTCCAGCTCGAGCCAGCCTGTCTGGTCAAGCCTTATCCACGAGCTCTTCCTGCTCTTTTTTACCGGATAAACACACAAGTTAACTTCTCTTTTACCATCCCACTCATTCACCTTGGTTACTCCTTTGCTTGTGACCCAAGTTTCTCTTCACACTTGTACGGATAGGGAGTTGTACGGCCTAGGTCCATCCGTACAACTTTGCCCTATTTTTGCACATGTCCAGAAATATGTTTTGGTCGATTCTAAACTGGTTTGGGTCGAATGGTTCGTACAGTCGGCCGTACAGTCCGTACGGTCGTATGTCCGTACACTGACCCTAACTTTGCACCAACCTTATTTTGGACCCCTTACTCAGTTTAAGACCTCTAACCTCTCTTCTTTATTTACTCAGATCAACACCCCCCCCCCTCAAGCTTGACCATGTGGAACAAGTCAAGCTTGGAATGCTATGAGATCTCCCTCATTAAAAACCTCACCAAAGGGAAAACCCTTTTTGGGATAAAACCCCTTGATGAGGGAAAAAGAGTGGAGACCCCATAGCGAGGGGATTAGTTGTCTGGTGAAAGATCAATGAGTTTTAATCAGGTGTGAATAGCCTCAGTGACCTTTTGCCTTGCTGCCTTGGTAAAGACATCCACCAAATGATCCTCACTTCTTGTATAGCTTGGCAAGATATCTCCAAGACCAATCATCTGCCTCACTTTGTGGCAGTCCACCTCAATGTGCTTGGTTCTTTCATGGAACACCGAGTTTGTCGCAATGTGGATGGCCACCTGGTTGTCACAATGCATAATCATTGGTGTGGCTTGCTCAACTCCTAGATGCGTCAGTATCCCTTTGATCCACACCAATTCGTTTGTCAGCTTCAGCATGGCTCTATGCTCAGCCTCAGCATGGCTCTATACTCAGCCTCAGCACTAGAACAAGGGACCACCTTTTGCTTCCTATCAGCCCTATCTCCTGCCCAATCCGCATCGCAGTATCCCACAACTTCAGTGCTCTCATTACACGCCATCCATACTCCTTGGCCTGGTGATCCATTGAGGTAACTTAGTATCCGTTCCACCATCCTCCAGTTATGTTCCCTTGGCTCTTGCATATGCTGGCTCACCTGGTTCACAGCAAAACAAATATCAGGATGGGTAATGGTCAAGTATATTAACTTACCAACCATCTTCCTATAGACTTTAGGATCTTCAAGGCATTAGCTGTTTTCAATCTCCCCCTCTCGTGGGACTTTGTGTTGAGATTAGGTATGCTGATAAGTTAAAAGGATAGAGGAGTATTGGGTTAAGAAGTATGAGGAGAAGAGAAAGGATTGGAGAGGTTTGGTGTCGACCATGTCTGCACAGGCCGTACAATCCGTACATGCCGTAAAGGCTATAAAGGCCGTACAGTCCGTACAGATCATGGTCGACCCAAATACTTGACCAAAGGGTAAAACTTGATCCAGGGAAAACAAAGAGTAACAATAAGAACGTCTGAAAAGAGGCGCGCCTAAACTTCATGTCCACACAATTGCTCTTTTTTTTATGAAAACCCTTGTAGCTCCTCTATATATTATGACTGTCTAGTATCAATAAGAATCATACAATTCTTTTCTTTAATTTCTCTCTTAGCCGAAATGGCTCTCTACACAAATCTGTTCTTAATCTCTCTATTCTCTTAGTTTCTCTTTAATTATGTCTAAACAAACACCTCTATTCTCTTACTCTCTAAATATTTCATGGTATCAGAGCCAGGTTACTGATAATCTGGTTTGTGTTCTTCGTGTTCTTCAAGTTCAAAAGCAAAGTTCGAAGCTTTCTCTCTAGTTTTCTAAGGTCTTTCCGGTTTGATTTATCTCAACGTCTCAACCATACTTAGATCTAAACCTTGAGTGTTCTTCAGCTTCATTCAAAGTCTCAAGCTTTTCTAGATCTGGGTACTCAAGAACAAGATGGAAGGAAGCAAGATGTTGGCGACTCCGGTTACATTGAATGGGAGTGGAAACTACCTCTTATGGTCAAGGCTGGTGAAAGCAGCTGTTGGAAGCAAGGGTTTGTTGAGTCACATCACAGATGGACCTCCAAAACCAGCTGCTGAGAAGGAAGAAGGCAAAGGATTAACTGAGCTTGCTTTAGCTGATGAGAACAAATGGGTTCAAGAAGACATGACTGTGGTCACCGTGTTGCAAGCCTCTCTTGAGACCTCAATCCTTGAAGCTTACAGCCACTGTGAGGCAGCAAAAGATCTATGGGATACTCTCCAGAAGGTCTATGGCAATACATCTAATCTCAGCCGTGTGTTTGAGGTGAAAAGAGCTATCAACACGCTTGTGCAGGAAGAGGTGGAGTTCACTAAGAACTTGGGAAAGTTCAGGGCTCTATGGTCTGAACTCGAGATGCTGAGGCCAAGCACACAGGATCAATACATCATCATGGAAAGGAAGGAGTAAGATCATGTCTTTGGCTTGCTTCTAACCTTGAATCCGGTGTACAACGACCTAATCAAGCACATCTTGAGGTCATCCAAGCTGCCATCCTTGGAGGAAGTGTGTGCTCAGAACCAGAAGGAAGAGGGTTCACAAGGATTGTTTGGAGGAAGAGGAGACCTTTCCTTGGCCAACAAGGCAGAGGTCACTCAAGCTAACAAGGCAATGTACAAGCCTGAGGAAAGGAGATATGGTGAGGATAGGAGGTTTGGGGCAACTGTGATCACTGCAAGAAGCCGGGTCACAAGAGGAGTCAATGCTGGATCCTTCATCCCCATCTCAAACCAACCAAAATCATGAAGGAGAGGGAAGGAAGAGCTCACCTTTCCAATGAAGCAAGTGAATCGGGTCCTTCTGGAAGTGGGTCTACTGCTCATGAAGGTGAAGGGAAGGCTATGTCATCTCAACTCACTTCAGTCAAGAACATGGATCAAGAGCCCATAAGGAGGTCCGATATTGATGCTCTCATCAAAGCTCATAAGGAGAATGGTAACACACTCGGAAACACCCTTGGTATTCAAGGCTGTGGTTTGAATGGTGACACAAGAGGGATGAGAGAACTCTTGATACTCCTAGATGACTAGTTCGAATATGACACACCTAGATAGGCACCCTTAATGGCTCTGGATATTACACACCAGAAGAACACTCGACAACTAGAGAGAGAGCCGTCAAGATGAACAAAAGACTTTGATATTAGATTGCTTAAGTTCTCAAGGGTTTGCGGAAACCCTTAAATAAAGAAACCAAAGAATATGCTCTAGGATTTCAGAAAATATAACATAAAAACTACAGTCTTAAAATAACATAAGGTAAAGTAGATAGTCTTCAAGTAGTCTTGGGCCGAGATACGGCCTAGGTGATTTGTAAGACAAGTCGTGGCCTCATTAAAAACCTTCCTCCGGAAAACCTCGTGGGACAAAACCAAAAGCAAGGAAAATAGCACATACCAAATGTCTTGCCTAAACACTAGCTCAGATTGATGTAAAGATAGCTTTAATGGTGATCAAGATATCTCGGACCATCAAACTATGTCCAAGACTTTCTTCTTGTTGTGGATATGAAGTGAGTAATCCTCCAATGGTCTCTTTGAGTTTCTTGGCTCTGGAATGGGTCATGGGACCTTCTGGAATGGTCAAAGCATCATCACCAGGCTGCTGGTATATGGTAGCATCAGGTGGCTCGTCTAAGATCTCCTTACCCTCTTTGGTAAGCTGGTCCATGATCACATCATCCCCTCCCTCTTGAAAAGGATTTGTCCTCAAATCTGGTTCATCATCAACAAAAGGAACCAAGTCAGTAATATTGAAGATATTAGACACATCATACTTACCTTGGAGATCAAGTTTATAGGCATTGTCCTTGATCTTGTGGATGATCTCGAACGGTCAATCAATTCTTGGCATGAGCTTGGACTTCCTCTCGCTGGGGAACCTCTCTTTCCTTAGATGAAGCCAAACCTTGTCACCAACATCAAAGAGCTGCACACGCCTTCCCTTGTTGGCTTGTTTCTCATAGTACTTAGTTTTTTGTTCAATGTTTTGTCTAGCCTTCTCATGGATCTGCTGGACCATCACAGCTTTCTTCTTACCGTCCAAGCTAACTCTTTCACACTTAGGTAAGAGAATTAGATCCAAATGATAGGTGGGATTGATCCCATAAACAATTTCAAAAGGAGAATACTTAGAAGCAGAATGCATGGCAGGATTGTATGCAAATTCGCAATGAGGCAAGTAATCTTCCCAAGTTTTCAAGTTCTTTTTGATGAATGCACGCAGGAGGGTTCCTAGAGTCCTATTAATTACCTCAGTTTGCCCATCAGTTTGCGGATGGCATGTAGTAGAGACAACAACTTAGTGCCTAGGTTAGACCAAAGAGTTTTCTAGAAGTAACTAAGAAACTTAGTATCTCTATCCAAAACTATAGTCCTACGCATGCCATGTAAACGAACAACATGTTTAAAGAACAAGTTAGCAACATGCAATGCATCATCAGTCTTATGACAAGCTGTGAAATGTGCCATTTTAGAGAACCTATTAACAACAACAAAGATAGAGTCCTTTCCGATTTTAGTCCTAGGCAATCCAACAATGAAATCCAAAGACATGTCATTCCAAGGATGGTGAGGAATTGGTAAAGGAGTGTACAAACCATGAGAATGGACTTGTGACTTAGCGTGCTTGCAAGTAGCACACCTTCCACATATTCTCTCAACATATATTTTCATATGTGGCCAACAGAAGTGATCCTGCAAAACTTTAAGAGTCTTGGCAATCTCAAAATGACCAATTAGACTGCCCGCCATGGGATTCCATAACAAACAAATCTCGTAGAGAACAATTAGGCACATACAATCTGTTATCATATGACAAGAATCCATCTTGCCTAAAGTAGTGTCCTGCAGCAAATTTCTCACAAGACACAAGCTACTTTAAAGTCAAGGTCAGTCTCATACATGTCTTTAATCTGCTCAATGTTGACATGAAGACATCAAGAGATAAAAGGCAATACAATAAGAAGAATAAGCAGTGTTTAAATGAAGCTTGTGGAACAAGGTTGTCCGTACAACCTTGCCCTAACTTGGCGTGCAAGACAAGAGGAAGTGCCCTAACTTGGCGTGCAAGACAAGGGGAAGTGCTAAATGGATAAGAACTGGTTACCTTAACCAGAAAACTTCAGTCTAGTAACACCAAGACTATATGGACGTTGGAGACAAGGAAAGAAGTCACATGTGAGCTGAAGAATTTGAATTTGAATTCTTGGGACCACTTCAAACGTGTCCCCTTCTCTGCGGCTGGCTGAGCCAATTTTGCTGTTTCTGATGTATTTGTTTATTATTTTCTCTTCTGTTTGCTTGCGTATTGTTTCCCAATTTATGGGTTGTTCCCATAACACATTAAGCAAGGAATTAGTTCCTCATTATTATGGTTCTCTCTCTACAACTCTCTCCCTCTCTCTCACGAAATCTACCTCCCTCTCTCTTGTTCTTGCTGATTTCTTTTGTATTCTCACATAAACTCTTTATAATTCTCACATTCTTTCATGGTATCAGAGCATTAAGCTCTTGAAACCTTATTCTAACTTAACTTCCGCACAAAATCACTTTCACTCTGTTTTCACTCTGTTTTTACTCTGTTCTTCACTCTGTTCTTCACTCTGTTTTCTCTCCATACAGTTTTGAAATCTCTTGATAATCCAGTTTTCTAGACACTCTACTTATCTGAGTTCTTAAGCTCTCTTTCAATTCCGAAAATTCTATTCTATTGTGTTCTGCAAGTTCATGAACTCTTCATCTTTATCCACCAGTCCATAGTTTTGTCCAGTGGATAAAAGAAAACCAGCCATGGAAATGAAGATAAAGAGCATGATTCCACTAACCCTTGTGGGGTCTAACTACCTGCTATGGTCAAGAGTGCCCAGAGTAACCTTGGGAAGGCATGGACTTTGGGACAGCCACATCATAAAGGCTGATGCTTCAAAGAGGATGGCTCAAGAGGAGAAACAAGTAGGTGGTCTGAAGAATGGAGACAAGTGGGTTCAAAAAGACCAGCTAACACTTGAGATCATTCACAGCTCTCTCTCAAATTCAATATTGGAGGCTTACTCACACTGTGAAACCGCCAAGGATCTATGGGAGAGCCTTAAAATTGTTTATGGGAATTTGTCCAACCTGAGAAGAGTGTTCGAAGTCAAGAAGATTATCAACAACTTCATCCAGGAGGAATTGAAGTTTAATCTATATTTTGGAAAGTTTAGGAGCTTGTGGGCAGAACTAGATACACTGAGGCCATTCTCAGTTGATCCTGATGTCATAAGAGAAAGATATAAACAAGACAAGGTCTTCTGTCTGCTCCTGAACCTAAGCTCATCCAACAACCAGTTGATCAAGCATGTTCTGAGGGAAGATAAACTTCCTGACCTAGATGGCGTGTGTGCTCTAGTTCAGAGAGAACAAACATCACACACTCTCTTTACAAGGGAAAGGAAGCCATCTCCCAAGGATAAACAACAAGAATGGAAGGATGGTGTTGTTACCTGTGCACAAGAAAGCCAAGAAAATATATCTCAGGAAGAGAAACCAATCGAGCTTGGATATTCTCAGCTCTGGTGGAATTAAATTCAAGGAGAACAAACCACCATGCCTAGAAGTGGCGTTTGAGGGTGCATCTATGTACTCAGCACTTACCAGTGATTCCAAAGAAGGAAAAACATGGAACCAGGCAAAGATCAATGATGGCCCTATCAAAATGAGTGATATTGAGCCACTGATCAAAGCACCTAAGGCAATCATCTCCGCAAAGCAGTCTGGTACACATTCCCTTATCTCTAGGCCAATCATAATAGATTCAGGAGCTAGTCATCATATGATTAGTGATAGAATCTTATTAGTGATGTTAGGCCTGCCTTAGGGAATGTAATAATATCTAATGGTGATAAGGTGAAGATAGAAGGAATAGGGAACCTTAAGTTGTTTGATAAGGAATCCACTGCCTTTTATATGCCTAGTTTTGCCTCGAACCTTCTCTCAGTGAAACAGGCCCCGGTTGACCTGAATTGTCAGGTGGTTTTTAGGCCTAAAGATGTTGAGTTTCAGGACCTTAAGACAGGGAAGGTGATTGGTGAAGGAAACAGTCAGGGTGGCTTATACCATCTCCAAAAGACTAAGCCCTCTAAACCTTCTACTCCTTCTCATTTATGCATGATCAGTAACTCATCTGTGTGTGATAGCACTATTTGTCATGCTAGAGCAGGTCATCCTCACACTCATGCATTAGAGATCATTATGCCTGATATGTCACTTAACCACCTAGAATGTGAAGCATGAATCTTAGGAAAGCATTGCAAATCTGTTTTCCAACATCTGACACTAGCTATGAGAAATGCTTTGACTTAGTTCACTTTGATGTTTGGAGCTCACCTTGCACGTATAGAGATAATCATAAGTATTTTGTTACATTTATAGATGAAAAATCAAAATACACTTGGATTACTCTACTGCCTTCTAAGGATCGTGTGTTAGAAGCCTTTATGAACTTTCAATCTTATGTTACTAACAACTTTAAGGCTAATGTGAAGGTACAAAGGTCAGACAATGGAGGAGAGTATACAAGTCATGCTTTCAAGAACCATCTGGCAAAACATGGCATAGTTCATCAAACAAGTTGCCCTTATACTCCTCAGCAAAATGGAGTGGCTGAAAAGAAAAATAGGCATCTAATGGAGGTGGCTAGATCAATGATGTTCCATGCAAATGTTCCTAAGAGATTTTAGAGTGATGTTGTGGTCACAGCATGCTATCTAATCAACATGATTCCTACTAGGGTGCTGAATGACATCTCTCCTTATGAAGTTTTAAACAAAACCAGACCATCTATTCAACATCTTAGAGTGTTTGGATGCACCTACTACATGTTGATACCAGGAGAGCAAAGAAACAAGCTAGAGGCAAAGAGCATGAAGTGCATGTTCATTGGATACTCACCAACACAGAAAGGATACAAGTGCTATAGTACTAAAACAAGGAGAGTACTTGTATCCAGAGATGTAAAGTTTATGGAAGGCAAAGGGTTTTATGCCGAGAAGAATTGGGATGAGCTCAAAGATCTATCTCAAGCATCAGACAAGGCCAATAATCTGAGAATTATTATGGAAAATATTGGCATCAGTTTGTCAAAAGAACCAGAAAAAGTCAAGGAGGTTCCCATTCATGCTATAGAAGAGGATGAAGAAGATATTGGAGTCACTCATCCTGATCATGAGGGGGGCAATAGGAATGGAGAGCCTGAAGAGAACTCAGTAGCTCATTTTCAATATGAGATGCCATCAGAATCAGAAACTGAGACTCAAATAGGCGAACCAAGTGAAACAAATGAGGCAAAACCTGATCAAATACAGCCTTTGAGAAGGAGTACAAGAATCAAGAAACCTGCTTCGAACTGGATCAATTCAAGAGTTTACTTCAATGGTGAAGCTGTGGCTCATCCAGTGAGTGTAGTATGGTCTCTTTCTCAATATCTTGAAGAGCATCAAGTCCTCATTGGGGAATTGGATCAGGAATACATCCCGAAATCTTATGAAAAGGCTATGCAACATGAGGAGTGGAGAGAGTCTGTTGGAGATGAGATCAATGCCATGATCAAGAATGATACATGGTTTGAAACTGAGCTCCTTAAAGGCAAGAAAGCTGTAACAAGTCGCCTCATATACACCATCAAGTACTTAGCCAATGGAAAACCAGAAAGGAGAAAGACTAGGCTAGTTGCAAGAGGATACACTCAGGTCTATGGGGAAGATTATCTTGATACATTTGCACCAGTGGCCAAGCTGCATACTATAAGGATTCTTCTATCACTTTCTGTCAACTTAGAATGGGATCTATGGCAGATGGATGTGAAGAATGCCTTTCAACAAAGAGAGTTGGAAGATGAGGTATACATGCGACCACCTCCTGGCCTAGAAAGCATGGTCAAACCAGGGAATGTATTAAGGTTGAAGAAG
>CAJHQP010006473.1:0-38083 GCA_905132765.1 Moricandia arvensis | reverse complement strand
GGTAAATTAAGTGAAAATGTGTATTCCAAATATTTTAGATTACTATTATTTACCTAGATGGCTATTCTAATTCTAGAAGATTCAATGAAAAACGTGGATTTTGTTTTTCACTTCGTAAAATGCCGATTTTACTATCCGTAGAACGAAATCTGAAATTTTGATTTAAACATTTTTATAACTGGAAAAAAAATTCTAATTGAGTTAATTAGGTTTAAAATCAAGAAGAACAATGATATTAGGGAAATCCCTATAACCGTGAAATATAGGACTTCGTAGAAGATAATCTTCATGACGATAGTACCCTATTTACTAGACAGGTTTCTTTCTCCTATTTGTGGGTCAAGATTTGTCAGAGATTTAAAATATAACAAAAGATTTATATTATAAAGATTTGGGTTAGATTTTCTGGTATTATCTTGATAAGTGAAATATTACAGTAACAAACATTTATATCATCCATGAGTAAATGTTTTCCTTTTATAGTGATTAACTAAACTCCTCACAGAATTAAAAACGTTTGTCTAAGCAATGCGAAAGGCTAAGGAATAAGACACGGTGAGAGACGTAACAGATTGAGAAAGCCTTCCGAAAATCCCCAGAGTAGAGAGCAGTTCCAGCTTGGTCATCAGAGCCCAGAAAAAACATTGCAATCAAAGACGACTACGAATCCGAAGAAGACAAGAAAAAATACAGAGAGACATATGACATGAGAGAGAAGAAGTTAAGGAGAAGCAATAAAGAGGATGAGTGAAGGCGACACCGGCAGCGGGAAACCGAACCAGTAGAGATGCCTCGAAAATTGAACCAGTGGGAGCTTAGGGCATCTTTAACCGGGTCTCTTAAAATGGGGTTCTTAATTTTTTTTATCTTTTTTTAATTTTTTTTTTTTTAACATTTTTCCGGATAAGAGACGTCTCTTATGTCTCTTATTTAGGAGACGGTTCTTAAGTTTTCTTAGTTAAAATTAAGAAACGGTTTCTTAAAAAATAAGAACCCCTTATTAAGAGACCTGCATTAATTATGCCCTTATATTCCCTTGCATAATGTAAAGACGAAAGGTATATAATTTTTTTTTTCATATATTTAGAGGAGAATATAATCCATCTGCAATCACAGTAAATCATGTGTCTCTAGTAACATTTTTTGTGTATATTCGTTGAAGATGGGTCGATTGAGCCATATTCATGCAAGGGAAATCGACAATAGGATAAGGTAAATAATTTCAGACATTTACAGGCTAAACACGTTATCAAAATATTATATAGATAATGTTTTGAATAATTGCTATATTTAACTTTAAATGTACACCGCTATGTTGGTACAATTTAGATGTATTATACGAGGTAACTGGCGATCCAAAATGGTTTGGTCTGACGAAGAGGAAGGACGTTACGGTGGACTACTTGCCAAACTGTTTTCAATAACACATGTCTCGACCAAGGAAGATGTTATACTGATGCGTGAAGCGGTAACATGTAAGCCTAGCAAATGTAAAGTAAGAACTGAAGTTGCGGGAAACAATGATGTTTATTCTACAATATGTTGTGGTTGTTGGGAGTAGTATGGTGAGGATGCAGCAAGCCTTTATGAGCAGTATCAATGGATACCTTGGCAGAACCAACCACGTTTTACCTTATCTCTCCCGGATAAGAACCTTCATAATTAGTCTAGTTACAACGTAAGTTACCCGCTAAACAAATGACTAGCTGGTTACAGCACTAGTTAACAAGGAAAGCTATGTAATAAATGGCCAATTGAACAATTACCATGGAAATAATAGAGTTGATTACCTAATAGGCCATATTTTGACTTATTCTTTCATTGAGAAACACTTCCCACTTGTTAGTCACATTCACGGCAAACGAGAATTTTTTTTTGACTTTTTACCCTTTATTGAAGTGAAACTGAACATTGGTTTGGTTAGAAGAAAATATTTATTATGTTTGGTTTACAGATAAATGAGATCATCCAAATACCACTAGATTGTAAAATACAAACATCATTTGACGGTGGAAATTAAAATCTTGAGTATGCGAACAAGAACGTGCATTTATTGTTGTGTTCATGTGTCACCAAATAGATTGAAAATTCAAATTTGGAAGACAAATTGAGTTTTTTTTTTGGATAACTGAACCCCGAGAACCATTTTTGTAGTTATTTTAAAGATAGTTATTTTAAAAATCAAGTTTGAACTTGTGTAATGTGGACAACTTCTATATGGACATGGTTTGAAGTTTAGTAAATTCTATATTTATAATTGCTAATGTATACAATAGATGGATCGTAGCGTGTAGATATAGATGTGGACAACGTCTATGTGGACATGGTTTTGAACTTGTGTAATGCTGAACGACGATGTTTCTTTCTACCATAAATCCTTCCACACTGAACTTATGTAATGCTAAACCAGAAAAATGAGGATCCTCTTGGTATTTCCCTAAATAAAAAATAATTATATGAACAAAAATATATCAAGAACAATATGTTACTATAACCAAAAATTGAGTTTTTTAAATGAAGAACAAACCTTAAGACCAAATCTGAAAGCCATTAGCAAGAACAACATTCAACTCCAACAAAATAAATTGAGCTTTAAAAAAAAATACAGCAAAAAAAAATCAAATCTTTTACCAAGCAAGACATCACTAGAAGTCACTCCACTAGTCTCCTAAGATCATGTCCACATGGAGCAATACCACAACAACTCCTTCCACCCACATCATCCGTCCAAACTTCAACCATCCACACATAACTCATCCACGTGCCAGCTATCCATATATTACCCGTCCACATCTTTTGCAGATCTGGATTTTGAAATCGAAACTTTGCAGATATGGATTTTGAAATACACAACAACACTAAAAAAACAACAAAATAAAAACGAGAAGCGATTAGAAGGATTTAGAAGATAAAAAGTATCAGAGAATCTAGGATTTAGAAGATCAAAAGGTCAAGTTACCTTCTTCTTTTTTCTACATCTTTGTATTTTTTGTTGTTGTAATTGTATTCTTTGTTCTTTTCTTATTATCCAAGATATGGTTCATCTAGGATTTTAGGGAAGAGAAGGATTTTGTTACGAGTGATGAAATATAAAGATGGTTCCAAATTAACAAGCTTTTGCGGATTTGAGTTTCTCGTGCTTCATCAATTAGCAAATAAAAATTGAGATTTGGGGTAAAATTGGTTTGGAGAAGTTTGAGTAAAGTCTCAAAAAAGTGATTTGGAGATGAGGGGTTTTCAACATGATTAAAGTTAACTAGGGAAAAAAGTCGTAGATGAGAGAGAGGGTTTGTAATTTAGTTACGTGTAATTGATAGAAATGGTAGGATAGCTTAGATACAATGTTGGGTATATTGGTCAAACAACATACAAAAAGTATGTGACAAGTAGAAAGTGCCTATATGTGAAATTATAATGACATAAAGTGTTTCTAAAGGTAAAAAATTCGAAATAATATATCAAATACCGGATAACTAAATTTATGTATGTACAAGAATTTGTATAATTTGTACCAAAATGTATCAACAACGGGTTTGACTATACCTTGCCATATATTTTGGTGGAATGTAGAAATCATCATCCCAAAGAAGTGATTAGCTAAACATGTGTGTAACCATCTAAACAAATGATTAACGGGCTACAATACCAGTTGACAAGGAAAACTATGTAATATATCGTCAATTCAACAATTATCATGGAACACAATATACTCCCTGTGTTTCAAAATATTTCATGTTAAGATTTTCACATATATTAAGAAAATTTAAGAAATTTTTATTACCAATACATTATTTTTTGTAACTAACTATTCTCTATAATTTTTAACCAATAAAATTTTAATAAATACTTTAAAATTTACAATTCACCATTAATTGTTGTATTGAAAATATAAAAAAATGAATCATTTTGAAACAAAAAAAATTCTATAATATGAAACATTTTGAAACAGAGGGAATATTAAATAACAATTAGGATAACTTGTACAAAAGTATATCAATGGGTTTAACCGTTATTTGTCCATATATCCTGTAAGATTAAATAAAATATCAGCTAACACAAAAAATATTCTTGTAAGTCAAAATAAAACCATGATAACTTACCAGTTAACTTAAAATTTCGAATAAGTCTGACAATTCATGTTTCTATTTTTAGCGTGTACAACAATAATCTTTCAGCTAAAAAAACCATTATTTGGTTCATAGTTTCATTATTTGCTCGACACTGCCAATTATAGTGTTGTACGTACTTTTGTAATGTTAGTCGTAACCATTGAAATTATTATGGGTATCGGTCACAAACAAACACTGTGCAAATTTACTTTTCTAAATAGTGATATTCAGTTCCTCTATTTGAGATTGCTCATCACCAACTCAAAGAATAAACGACCCCAAAGAAATGAGAAAATTCATCTACTTCTTTTATTTTTTCAGTATTGTCTTGTACTAGGTGTATGAGTCGTGAGAAGTATGACAGAAGCAAGTAATGCAAGGATTGCATATTTTAGCCCATCTCCTTTCCCGTAACGTTTTTTTTTCCTTTTTGTGCATGCGTATAACAAAACTAACAAGAACATATTAAAAGTACCAAAAAGCTCTCTCCAATATGCTTCTTCGTCATCTTGTTCGTATTAGCCGGATATTTGCAACAGTTCAGACATGTTATGATGGTAAATTATCAGAGGGATAATCTTACGGTTGCCGGAAAATAAGAACCAAGCTTCAATTGGGGGAGGGGGGTGAGAGACATCTATCTTTTTAGATGTTAATCTTTAATGCTTCTGAAAATAATAAAAGTGGGATTTCGTGATAGATATGATGTAAAAAGAACATTTTAAATATATCCAAGAAATTACAGAAGATTTGATAAGATTCGATGTCAAGTAGACTTAGGTAGGGGTAGAAGAGTCCAATAATTTAATAGAAGAGTGACAAACATTTTTGTATATTATTAAATATGCTAAAATTCTTTGGTTGGGAGTGCAAATTTTCATTCTAATTTGATATAAGTATTTTCACGGTAGTTCTTATTTTTTTTTTTTTTTTTGAAACTATTTATTTAATTTACTTTTATAAATAAAAAGGACATTATAGACAAAAAATGGAACAAATTTAAAATTAGCCTAATGGAATAACGTTAGTGTTTTTTTAAATAAACAATTTTCCCAAAAAGAAATCGAAAAGAAAAGAAAAGCCAGCTCATTCTTTGTATAAATAAGATATAATAGTCGTCTAACGGGATTCACTCACAATACACACAAATGGCAATAGATAAATTAAGATTTTCTTAGCAATTGTTTTCCAAAGACTTAAGAATCTCTTCTCCGATTTCAAAACTTTCCTCAATCATCCGACTTCAATTTTTATCATGTATTCTCTTTTTTGTTTCTTGGCAACTTCTGTTCCGCTGATTACATTGTAAATTCAGAGAAGTTTTCCCTTGGCAGGGGTGATACATGCCTTGTACTATACCGTTGTCTTTTTACGTAATTCTCTCCAATCAAAACTAAATAGCTTCTCTATTTTGACTCTTTGACGCCAAGAGCCTTGGTTTGTCGTTCAGTGTAAGCAAAACACGAGACCAAGTCATAGAACCTAAAAAGCTCAAAAGATTATAAATAATCAAATCTCATCAACGTTTTCTAAAGGAAATATTCACACTGTAAGCTATACAACACTCGGGTTGTTTTTGAGAACAGAAGACTGAATATTATATTTTTATAATAACACAACTTACTATCTTTAACTTTCACTTCTATAATTTTGATATTCATTTCCATGTTGCTTTTTACATCTTTTTCTTTTCTTCTTTTTGTCTGCCCCAGTTTACACTTAATCCTTCCTCTTCTTGTTCCAATTCTGATTCCCACACACACACGCACACCTGAGTCTAGTGAAGTAGAGCCAAACCAGAAGAGACACTGTCTATACATGGTCCTTGGGCCAACTCTTTGGGTGCGGCTCTCTTAAAATTTCAATCTTCACTTTAATTTTCTACACCAGTCTTGATCTGAAGGGTGAATTCGGCGTTTGAGCTCTGTAACTAGATGGTTCTATCGATGTGTCTTTCTTAAACCTAAAAGGACTTGCAGCAAACTCCGCTTGGTTGTACCCACTGTCTTGTACGGGAAACGCATAAGAAGGATGAGGAGGCGACAGGAAACAACTTTTGTATGCTGGTCCAAGTTGCCGTAAAGGGCTTGAACATGGAGATACTGGCAATGATGTGATGGCTCTTACGTTTTCTCTGCTGCAAAGTACGAAAGAAAGACGCATTTAGTTTGACACAACCAAGCATGATATAGATTGAGGTACAAACCCTTTTTTTACCTCGGGCTCTTTATAGGATGAAAGACGGGATGTCTCCCTGAATAAGGTGGTTCCCTTGTAGGCTGCTCAAGAAGGATACCCAAGTTTAGCTTGCTAGAAGGAAAACGAAGTAATCAAGGCCAACATATATATAATAAACATACCATTGTAGAGATTCCATCATAGATTCGTGGGGAGGCATCTTTGTGCATGCTAGAATTAGCCACTCTCGGTGAGTGTACACGTAGAAAAGGGTGTTCTAGAAGCTGAGCAGCTGTAGGACGTACTGTTGGATTTCGTTGCAGACAAAGTCTTATAAAATTCTTTGCATCATTTGAAAGGTGATCAGGTATTTCTGGCATGTCTTTGCTGTTCCCGATTTTGAAAATTGCAGCAACCTGACAAAGATAGTGAGTGACACGAGACAACTTGGAATTTAGAATAATATAAAGATGAGTGAATAAAAGATTAATTCCTGTCTTCTGTATCATATACCCCTTCAAACTGGCTCCAAGGTGGCTTTGCTGTCGCCATTTCAAGAATAGTACAACCCAAACTCCACACATCGACTGCAAGAGTGTAGCCATTTTGTGCATCACAACCTAGAAGAAAACAGAAGCATGAGGTTATTTTCTATCAGCTGCAAGAACATAATGTCCCATGTGCCACTTCAATGAACTTCTCCAAGTGAAAAAGAAATGGAAAACTACCTCGGGTGCCATCCAATAAGGACTCCCCGTGAAAGAAAGCATAGTAGAATAGGCTGTTACCTGTTGCAGAAAGAAACGGATATAACAAGCAAGCATAATTTTCTAGAATTATATGACCAAGAAAATAAAATAATTGATATCTTCTGCAGCCTGTGATGACGATCCAGACTAAAAGAACCTTTTATTCATACTTACATGTTTGGCCATCCCAAAATCTGCCAACTTGATTTCACCATTCGGATCCACTAATATATTTGCTCCTTTGATGTCCCTGTTAGATCAAAATAATTTTTATCAGATTTCCAAGAAGAGGCTAATGAAGTTCCATTTAACTTCTAAGCTATAGTTTCCAATATTACAGCCGAACTACCTATGTACTGTATTTCGTCCATGTAAATAGGCAAGCCCAGAGAGAATCTGCCGTGTGTAGTTTTGGATAACAGGTTCAGTGAAAGCACCATACTCCGTTAGTAGTTTATGGATTGAGCCACCTGACACATACTCCAAGTAGACGGACAAGGTTTCTTCACTCTACAGCCATAACAAATATCCAAACACATGTCCAGCGAGGCTTTAGTATAGTTTTCACTTTAGTATAGTTTTCATATAACAATATTACGTGCTCAAACGCAACAAGCATCTTTTCCTGAACCTCAGAGAGATTGACACTTACCAGTTCACTTCCGTAATACTGAACAATATTTTGATGACAAAGCTGGCTCAGCACATTTATCTCCTGCAAATCAAATTAGTCTGGTTACAGGTGTGACCAATATTAGAGTGTTCAGACATATACAGAAGATAAGGTGATCTAAAAAACCTGATTTAGTTGCTTCAGACATTCCTTTGAGTTTTTGTCGTCAGATATGACCTTGACCTCTTTAATAGCACAAATTCTTCCTTCCTCACTATAAGAATTGCAAAAAAGTTATATGGACGTACCAAACAACTCAGAGGAGGATGCTCAAAGTTATAACTCTATATTTGTAAAAGGAGCTAGCATTATAGAAACTTAATCTAGATGGCAGGTGAATGTAACCTTCAAATTGATCAAATGGCAGGTGAAACTAACCTTCAATCTTGATCTAAGTAAATATGGACACTAACCATCAAAAATGCCGACAAACATAAGTCCAACAGCATATTACTAGTAAACCGTTCGATACACCAAAACTCATCACACATAGCAACTCTGGTTACTGGTTTGAGAGAGCAATTGACCCAGATATCAAAATTTATAGCCTACAGAGAAAGCTATCATCAAACCCCCTATCCATCAGAACACTGCACTCAGCCAAATCTTGTGATCTAAAACCTAAGCCAACTTATCAAATTTCTCATCAGTAAATGAATTTGATTATGACCTGTTAAACCCTTGATAGACTTTCCCAAAGGTACCACTCCCTATAAACCTCCCTTTCTTCCACTTGGAAAGCCCCAAAGGAGACGACTCTGACCCTCCTACAATCCAAGACCCCTGCACAGAAGAAGGACTAGAAGGAGAAACCGGCAGCACAAGAGAAGGGCTTGTAGGAGAAGCAGGGGGCAGAGGCAAAGGGTGGTACTCAGAGGACCTTCCATCATCGTACCTCCCTGTTGGAGACTCTAAGGTCATGCCAGAGAATCTGTTATGCAGCGGAGACGTGGGTCTAGTTCCTGCCTTTGGAGAAGCTGCTGCTGCATTAGATTTCCTGCTATATGTTTATCAGTCAGAATCACAATCCACAGATTATCAACAGTAAAAGCGTAACTTTAATAAGCAATTTCTATACGCAAAACATTCAGGAATAACTAAAAGCAAGAGGTCCAATAAATAAAAAGGGGGAAAATCGAACCTAGGTCCACAGGGTTGACTCTGATCTTCAGCTGATCCAGATGAGCTAACGCTTGAAACAGAAGACGATCCAGAAACAGATCCGCTTACGTGGTCGTTAGGAACCGAAGTAGAGAGCGATGGGAGAGGAAGAGGATGACATTTCTTCTCTTCGGAGAAACCAGAAGCTCCTGCGAATTCACGGCTGCAACGTGGGGTGCATCGAGAAGGAGTAACGGGATCACCGTTCGATTTGTTATCAGCGGAGATCCTTCTGATACTCTTGTCGGCAACACAACGACTTTGGGTCTGAACAAGGTGAGAATCGTCTTTGTTCTTACCGGACTTTCTGACCCACCAAGTAGGCATCACAATCGTTGGGATTCTAGAACTAAGATTTTGACAAAATCAAAAGAGAGTATCTGAAGAAAAGAAGATAAAATACGGAGGATGGAGGAAGAAAGAGGAAGAGAGAAGATGCAGAAGAAGACGACAAGTGGGGAAGAAGAGAGAGAGAGAGCACGAAAGGGTAGTTGGAGAGGAATGCACGTGCTGACGTGGTATATATCATTGCTCTCCCTCTCTATCCCCAATGGATTTTTTTATTTGGGCCTCCAAAACCCATAACCATTGGCCGAATGAATAATTTTTTCCTGTTTTATTTATAAAAAATGTAATATAGAAATAGTAACTCATACCAAAATAAAAACAACTAACACAAAAAAGGAAAACCCTATAGAGATAAAAAATATTTTCATCAAAATAAACTTAAAAAATAATCAAAATATATTTTATTAAAAGATATAAATATATATTTATACTCCTTAAGTTAACTAATTTAAACTTAATATTTAGAGTTATGAGGTGTGATTTTAGAGGTAATTTTCAAAATAAAAGTTCTATTTTGATCAGTTTTCTATTTGAAGTATATCTTTGTGACAAAAACTTCTAAAGGTTTATTTAAAAAATTTGCCCAAAAACATTCATGTAAAAAGACTCATAAAGATTTATCTAATGAATCATCAATATTAATGTATTGACTGATCCTCTGTAAAGAGTATATAAGTGACAAATTAGATCTAATATAACCTTTTTTTTTTAAATTATGCTTAATTCTTCGGTTTATATAACTAAAAACATTTTAAGTAGATTAGATACGTTTACAAAAAAGTTATGGTTAGAAAATATTTGTAAAAACATTATTGCAACATCCCGATTTCTTTTATATAAAAAAAGTTTAAGATAATTTATTTGGCTACATATGTCATTAAAGTTGACTTACCTTTTCCGTCACTCATCAATTTAGAATTCCAGAATTAAGCGTGCTTTGGTTAGTGAAAGGATGGATGATCTATCGGGAAGTGATTCGCGATACCGTGCGAGTGAGACCAAAACACGAGGAAAGTTCAGGTGGTGATTACAATTTCAATAAACAATGATTTCGAGCCTTTGAAATTTTACGCATTAACCGTTGGAACGAGATGGAGCCCACGGGCCGAGAGAGCGGACGTGAGTGGCCCATTAGACGTGGGCGGCCGCATGGGTTACAAGTGGTATCAGAGCTGGTTATCCATCTCGGTTCTAACCCGAGAGGCATCTTGAGACTTGTTGTGGTGCGCAATGAGGACGTTGCGCTATGTAAGTGGGGGGGTTAATCGTAACATCCCAATTTATGGTATATGTGGAAAGGTTTAAGATAATTGATTTGACTATCTATATCACCAAAGTGATCTTACCTTTTCTGGTGCACTTCCGTTTAAAACTCCAAAGTTCAGCGTACGTAGACATACAAGAAAATAGTGATGATAGAAACAGAGAAATTGTCGAGCATAAAAATCGTCGTGTGGCAGAAATCCTGCAAGAGGTTATGTGATCCGCTTGAGTTGATATTGTAGGAAGATCTTTATTTCTTCGCTGTTAGATCTGAGTTTTAATTTTTAGACTATTTCTTATTGATTTTGGTTTTTGATTAGGTGCTTCAGTTAATAGTTAAGAAATTGGAAGAAGAGAAAGATAGAAATGATGGTAATAATAAACCAGATCTGCAAGACGGCTCAATCGTTGTCCCAATCTTTGGCCATGTGAAGGATGAACACACGACACAGTCTAATTGATTCAAATGGCTTAACCGGGATAAACTTTGTTTGTTTGTAGTTAAGATCGATGCTAAATGGCACATTATTGTTGACTTCACAAGTTTATTGAGCACACAGTAATCTCAAGTTATTCAAACACCAAAGTCGCATAATTAAAAAAAAAAACAAGTTTCCAAGTTTTCATCTCAAGTGTCATTACACAAAAGAGTTTTTGGTATTTGACCGCTTTTTACAATTGAAACTCAAACTCTAATAACTTAATTGATGAAAACCGTGAGAAGAAGCTTCTCCTACAAAGGACCAAACGCAAAGCGAGAGAAAAAAAATTGTCTTCACTTTCTCCGGGTGACGACTTCATGTCGTTCGTACGTGAGAAGGTGTGATACGCCCTGGTTCGAGCACCGACCTGCTTGGTCATGGACACAGTTCAAGGTGGCGATCTTGTCGACCAACTAGACCTAACCGAGGTTTTCTCATCAGTTCATGTCAATTCTCTTATCATCTATGCAACCTTGGATGAGCTAAGGCCAGCTGATGAGACTGAGGACGAGCTGAAACAGAGTGTGCACAAGCTAGAAACAACTGAAGAGAGTGTGCATGAGCTGAAACCAGCTAAAGTGAGAGTAGATGAGCTGTATGAGCTGAGTGAGCTAAGTGAAATTACTTTGGAGCTGGATGAGCTAAGTGACACTAACTTGGAGCTGAATGAGCTAAGTGATACTGAAGATGGAGCTGGTTTAGTTGCTGGGCGAAATGGACCTTTTTCAGCCCATGGAAAAATTCATAACAAATTCAATTTGGGTTTGTTTTCCTCCAAATTCGACCAGGCCTTTGGTGATGGTCTTCTGCCCATTTGCATCAAGAAATATCAATAAAAGGAGTCAAAGTCGTGGTCAGATCGAGGGGCATTCAACAACATACTTATATCTAGTCAAAAGTCTTAGTCTTTGTTTGTGTTTTCTAAGTTTCTAGTTTTCCACAAAAACGCTTAGTCTTTCTTTGACCACAAGTAGTATAAATATGTAATCACAAGCCACAAAATAATCAGATTGTTTTCCCCTTTTTATGAGTTTATCTCTTTGTTCTTTGTTTAGAACACTTCTTAGTTTTTTGGTGAGGTTATCTCCAAGTTTAGATCCTTCTTTTGTTGGACCGGTGCGTCACATCCGGCAACGATTGAAGTCTGGTAGTATCATTTGGCCTTCCGCAACCCTTTGTGTCACCATTCATCTCATCCAGCTCTCCTTTTGGAGTTCATCCATTTCAGTCCGTTTGAGTGATCATGTCCGATCTCATGACGTATCAATTTGGTATCAGAGCACGGTACTATCTATCCATCCTTCTCATCTTTCATTAAACACTTCTTCTTCTTCTTCTTCTTCTTCTTCTTCTTCTTCTTCTTCTTCTTCTTCTTCTTCTTCTTCTTCTTCTTCTTCTTCTCTTCTTCTTCTTCTTCTTCTTCTTCTTCTTCTTCTTCTTCTTCTTCTCTTCTTCTTCTTCTTCTTCTTCTCTTCTTCTTCTTCTTCTTCTTCTTCTTCTTCTTCTTCTTCTTCTTCTTCTTCTTCTTCTTCTTCTTCTTCTTCTTCTTCTTCTTCTTCTTCTTCTTCTTCTTCTTCTTCTTCTCTTCTTCTTCTCTTCTTCTTTCTTCTTCTTCTTCTTCTTCTTCTTTATATCTCAAATCTAGGCCACTACCTAACCTATTTCCATTCTTCTATATATAAAAAAGATCTAACAAAAAAAAAACAAAAAAAAAGTTAATTTATTTGGCTAGGTGGTGGAAGAGAAATCCTGCTGGCTGAAGAGAAATCCAGCCTTGGAGTGGTTAATACGGATTTCAAAAGTCAATTCTCTTATCTCTCTATCTTGTGTTCATCTCTTGTTGCTTGGAGAAATCCATTGGGCTACTTAATTTTGTTCTCTTAGAACTTTGAGAAGAGACTCTTGGGTGACCACTAAAATCTGAGAGAAACACTTGAGTGGGTGAGATTAAACACTTGAGAGTGTGAGAATTATTTTGTTATTTGTTAACCTTTTGTGTTGAGTAATTTTTAGGATAAAAAATGTTTGGTCTTCTCAAGGAAAGTAACAAGGAGAAATTCCAGTGACATGCTAACTTTAAATCTTCATCTCAAAATTCTTTGATTTTTTTTATGAGTTTGTTATTGTGCAGGAAAGGCCAACTATAAGAAGATCACATAAGGTGCCAAACCAAAGATGTAGAGAGCAATCTAGATCATCTAGAGATATGGCTAATCCAAAGAGGCGATTGTTTCAGTTTGATGCCCAAGAATTTTGTGAAGGAAGTGGAAGCCCTCAAGACCATCGGCAAGAGCCAAAGAAGAGCACATCCACACGTGCCCCTCTAGCTAAGCCATCCTTGTTCATCAGTAAGAAAACCCAAGGTGAATCTGAAAACCATTTTGAAGAACTTAATGATTTTTCAGATTCTTTACCCATCTATGATGAATATGATGAAGATCTATTTGAAAGTTTGATCATTTGTGAGGATGAATGTGATCTTTCTTCTCCAAAATCTGATCTTATGATTATTGATAATGAAGAGGACTAATGGACTACCTTTTTTGAACCTGAGCATCCGAGTAGTCTTTTCTAGTTTCACAGGTTTTTGAAGAAGAACCATTGGACTACCCACAACAAGGACCACGTCTTGATACTAGGAGACCCTTGGACAATGATCTTAGTCCAATCTTTGATGAAGAAGACGAGCTTGATCCAATCTTGATAAGGAAGCACCAAGCACATCATCCATCAACATAGAGAAACATCTTTGCTTTGATCCAGGCACAACTTCTACGCTTTTGTCTAAGAGCACTGTGAGAAAACTTTATTTGCTTAATTCTCTGCCTGAAATGTTTGTTAAGATCAGTTCTCAAGATGTGAAACGTTTTGGTTTTGACAAATTTAAAGAATTTTGTGTTTCAAATTTTTGTTTTTGATAACGTGATTCATTCTTTTGAGAAATTTGAACCTGATGGAATTTTTGATCAAAGATGTTTTAAAAATGGCAATGACATCCATTCTGGATTTGTTTTGAGTTTTGATTAGTTTTTGAAAACATATCAAAGGTTTTGATCATTTTGAAAAGGCATTAGAGCTTGAATTGCAACAACCTGATTTTTGTGCTAGAAAACCATTTGTTTCATTTGTCTTCAAAGAAAATGGCTTTAATCTGAGTTCTTATAGACATGCACTGATCATTGGAAATTTGTCTGCATCCACTAGTGCCCTGGATGAATTCTTGGTTAAGAAGTTGCTGGAACATAAATCACTTAGAGCTAAAACCGATTTTGTGATTTTGTTTTGAAACTTGTCCATTCTTTCTCTGAAATTAATCTTGAACTTTTGTGTTTTGTTCTGATCTTTATAGGCACGTTTTGAAAAGGTTCTATGGTGTTTCATGCCTTGAAAGTATTCTGATTTACAACACCTTCTTTGATAAACATGTTGAGCCTTGGATAAATAATTTCAGTTTAGACTTAATCTTTTGTGCTTTAAATCTGAGAAATTTGTGCATGTTTCGGAATTGTTCTTTAAACCATGTAATCACTTGCCTTGAAACCCTTCTGGTCATTAATTCTTATTTTGATGTGAGCTTTGAAAGGCTAAAACTTGTGCTACTTGTTCTAAGGAAAGAAGCTTTGATTTGTGATTTGAATAAGTACATGTCTTGCACATATGATCCTGGTATTTTAATGTTTGTTTTGAGTGTCCAGGATAAACAGCCTCAGAAAAGTGATAGCATTGATCGTGCTCATCAGCCTAAAAATTTGGAGATGCATGTACTCAAGGAAACTGGCATCAAAACCCCAAGGAAGTTTCTTTCCAAAATTTTCTTTCATTGAATATTACATGATTTTAAAATTCTTTTTTCTGATTCATTTTCTTTTGTTTCAGGTAAAATGGATTTGAGGTCAAATCCTTTTGAAGAGGAAGGGAATGATACGCCCCGGTTCGAGCACCGACTTGCTTGGGTCATGGACAAAGCCCAAGGTAGCGATCTTGTTGACCAACTAGACTAACCGAGGTTTTCTCATCAGTCATGTCAATTCCCTTATCATCTATGCAACCTTGGATGAGCTAAGGCCAACTGATGACACTGAGGACGAGCTGAAACAGAGTGTGCTCAAGCTAGAACCAGCTGAAGAGAGTGTGCATGAGCTAAACCAGCTAAAGTGAGAGTAGATGAGCTGTATGAGCTGAGTGAGCTAAGTGAAATTACTTTGGAGCTGGATGAGCTAAGTGACACTAACTTGGAGCTGAATGAGCTAAGTGATACTGAAGATGAAGCTGGTTTAGTTGCTGAGCAAAATGGACTTTTTTCAGCCCACGGAAAAATTCATAACAAATTCAATTTAGGTTTGTTTTACTCCAAATTCGACCTGGCCTTTGGTGATAGTCTTCTGCCCATTTGCATCAAGAAATATCAATAAAAGGAGTCAAAGTCGTGGTCAGATCAAGGAGCATTCAACAACATTCTTATTCTTAGTCAAAAGTCTTAGTCTTTGTTTGTGTTTTCTAAGTTTCTAGTTTTCTACAAAAACTCTTAGTCTTTCTTTGACCACAAGTAGTATAAATATGTAATCACAAGCCACGAAATAATCAGATTGTTTTCCTCTTTTTATGAGTTTATCTCTTTGTTCTTTGTTTAGAACACTTCTTAGTTCTTGGTGAGGTTATCTCCAAGTTTGATCCTTCTTTTGTTGGACAGGTGCGTCACATCCGGCAACGATTGAAGTCTGGTAGTATCATTGGGCCTTCCGAAACCCTTTGTGTCACCATTCATCCCATCCAGTTTTCCTTTTGGAGTTCATATCCATTTCAGTCCGTTTGAGTGATCCTGTCTGATCTCAGGACATATCAAGGTGGTCATGTTGTTTTAGTTGTCTTAGTTTCTTTTCTTCTTCTAGATGGTATTCTAAATATCAGATTTGAAGATTCAAATCTCAGATCCAAAACGAGAGTTTCAAATCGGGCTCTACCGACTCCGATCTTAACATATCTGGTGGTATGTGGGTTGTTAGTCCTTGGTTACCGGCTCTATTAATAAGGTTTGAGTGCGGGAAGCTTTTTCGTGGTGTGGTGGCGCGTGGATAGCCCATTCAAGGTCCGATGGCGAGTTTATTTGGAGTTGGAGGGTGTTTACAGCGACGGTTCCGCGATGCTCTGGTTTCTCTCATTTTCACTTTGATTACCATCTAGGGTTGTTAGTCTTTGGTATTTTGTAGTTGTTTGTGCCTGTCTCAAGTTCCAATCTCTTGCCTTTAAGTTCTGAGTAGTCATTATAGTTTTGTTTGTGAATTTTGGTGGCTACCCAAAACGTCTCATGTTGATTTGGTGTCTTGCTTAGTTTATGGGTGTTTTCTTTAGCAACCGCTGACTTGTGGCTTTAGGTTTAGATTTCATCAAAAATTGCCGACTTAGTTATCTTTATCTCGGTATTTAGTTTCGATGTTTCAGACTTGTACCACCTTGTTTGCGTCTTGATGTTTCAGACTTGTAACCACCCATGTTTGAGTTTGTAATGTTGTTGATCAATAAAATTCTAGATGAAAAAAAAAGGCTTCTCCTACTGAAACCGGTATGGGTGAACACTGAATATTGCTTTATATATTATTATAAAATACTTTTTTATTTATCAGGCCCATTAACATTTAGACGTAATCCAACTGTTTTTGTTACATGTTATTAATAGATGGCTCTATAAGTATATGTTTTGTTATTCATGTTGATTTATTATTTACTAAATGAAAAATAACAATTTCATCATTTTCATATGTTTGTTATTTTTTATAATGTATGCTATAATTTGTATATATTTTTATAAAAATAATACAATAAATTATTTTTGTTAAAATAAAATAAATTAGATTACACTTTTTAATAAACTAAAAACTAATAATATATAAATGAACCAAAAATATATATGATTTTAAAATAGTAGCTAATTTGAAATAACTGAAACACGGAAAAATTGAACCGAGACCGAATTACAAATTTAATTTTACGCTAATCCCTTAGTATAATATAAAACATTTATCTAAAAAACTATCTCATGCACGACACGTTAACGCGGAACGACACTTTAAACGCGGATCACTACCTAATCAATTATTACTGGAAAAAACATTTAGAACCTGCAAATACTTTCTAAATGTCCTTTGTTGATTGTATCCAAATATCCTTTGTTGGTTGTTTTCACATAGAGATTTTTAGAGTATTTGTATTTAAAATATATAAAAATTGAAAATATTTTATAGAATTAATTTATTTTATTCAATAATATAAAAAATATGTTTATAAAAAATCAAAACTTATATTAAATAAAATTTAAATTAAGATATTTTAAATTTTGAATAATAATATCATAAATTTAAAATATAATGTAACATTTATAATTAAATATGATATGTTATATTAAATTACAAAATATAAAAATTAATCTATGTTATATATATAAATATATCAATATTATTTAGAAATAAAAATATTATTTTATGTATGGATAATATACTACCCTACCAGTTACTTCAATACATACATTAATGGAAACATACAATTTCTGTATTACTAGTAATTTGTGCTTAGCTCTACGAGTCAAATCTTTTATTGGAAAACTGTTGCAATGAAATAAAATATATCTAATCAATCTAATAAAAAACTCATCAATTTTTGAAAATATTTTAAATTAGCAATATTTGACTTATTACAGAAGCTAGATTTCATTTTACTATGTTTTCCTTGATTCTCGGTTTGTGTTTGTGTCTGTTTTTTATAAGTATATATATATTTGTTGGAGATAAGCTTCACATTGCTAAAAAGGAAAGTCAAAAAGAAAAGGAAGTTATCCTTAAAGGAATTAGGATAACTCAAGCTATTAATATTAGGAAAGGAAATACCGTAATACAATGTGTAATAGGATAAAAAAGGAAATCTAGCTCCTATATATATGGTCATCGACTGTGATGAATCATAAGAGATATTAAGAGAAATCTTAAGAGAAAAGAACAATAGTTTTTGTTTAGTTTTGAGAGAGTTTTCTAAACATTAATAAAGGAAGGAATCTTTATTAACCTGTCTGTTCAAGGCCGAAACTAGGTTGAACGTATTCACGTTTTGTTTTGGTCACACTTTATTTGGTATCAGAGCTCGAAGGTTTTGTTTGAAGGATTCCGATTCACCAAGAGATTGAGTGATACCGAAGCCCGCCATCGAAGACAAGAGAAGCCGTGCCATCCACGGTGGTCTGCCCGATGCTATTCTTCAACAAACTACACGGTCTGGTCTATGAGAATGAAGGTTTTACTGCGAGTACATAAGGTTTGGGAATCAATTGAACCAGGAACAGACGATGAAGAGAAGAAGGATATCGCTACTGCTCTATTGTTTCAATCAATTCCAGAAAACCTAATCTTGCAGGTTGGTGACAAGACTCCCCAAAAGAGATATGGGAAGCCATTAAATCAAGAAATCTTGGTGCTTGAACGTGTGAAGGAAGCTCGACTTCAGACCTTGATGAACGAATTTGAACGCCTAAGGATGAAAGATTCAGATTCGATCGATGTCTTCTCTGGCAAGATATCAGAATTGGGCCTCGAAATCCGCAGCTTTAGGACAATCTTTGGAAGAACCTAAGCTAGTAAAGAAGTTCTTAAACAGCTTACCGCGAAGCAAGTATATTCAGATCATAGCCTTGGCTTGAACAAGTTCTCGATCTGAATAAAACTAGTTTCGAAGATATTGTTGGGAGACTTAAAGCATATGAAGAACGGATTCAAGAAGAAGATACGCATGAGCCACAAGGAAACCTTCTGTACGCGAGCTCCAATAACTCGTACAACTCAAAAGGAAGAGGTAGAGGATGGAGTCGTGGAAGAGGAAACAGAGGAAGAGGCAGAGGACGTGGACGGTTTAACTCACAAGACAAATACAAGGAGAAGAAGGACATGTCTCAGATTGTATGTTTCAAGTGTGATAAACCGGGTCACTTCGCTTCAGTGTGTCCAGAAAAAGAGACATGACCAAGAGCTTAACAAAGGCGAAACAGAGGAAGCTAATGTAGCCTTATATATGCATGAGATCGTGTTTCTCAATGAGGAGAAGGTCATTCCTAAGACACTGGAACAAAGCAAGCATGGAATGTGGTACTTAGACAACGGAGCTAGTAACCATATGACGGGAGAGAGATCATACTTTTCTGAGCTTAATGAAAACATTAAAGGAAAAGTTAAGTTTGGAGATGGATCTTGTGTCGACATCAATGGCAAGGGGTCGATACTGTTTGAAGCAAAAACAGGAGAACACAAACTCTTGACCGACATATACTACATTCCAGAGTTGAGAAGCAACATATTTAGCCTTGGACAAGCTACTGAACAAGGGTGTGATGTTAGGATGAAGGATAATTACCTAACACTGAAGGATCCAAACGGTAGGTTACTGGTGAAAGTGATGAGGTCGCCTAACCGACTTTACAAACTCAGACTTGAAGTTGGTAGACCGGCTTGTTTGCACACGAGATTAAAAGAAGAAACGTGGAGATGCATGCTAGACTTGGACACATTAGTTTCAAAACTATAAAGTCCATGGCAACACATGCAGATGGTGCACGGGTTACCAGAAGATTCAAGAGAGAAACAAATCTGCGACTCTTGCTTGGTGGAAAGCAAGCTCGACAAGCTTTTTCCAAAAGCTATCTGCGTATAGATCATCGCAAGCAATTAGAACTTTACACGCAGATTTGTGTGGACCTATCTCACCAGCTACACCTGCACACAATAGGTATATCTTTGTGATAATTGATGATTGCCACAAGATATATGTGGACGATCTTACTACAAGAGAAGGGAGATGCGTTTGAAAGTTCAAAGAATTCAAAGAAACTTGTTGAGAAGGAAGTCAACAAGATATAATCACACTGCGCACGGATAGAGGTGGTGAGTTTACATCAAAGGAGTTTCAAGAGTTTGCAACAACAATGGGATTAGACGTCATCTAACAGCTCCATATACCCCACAACAAACGGAGTGGTCGAAAGGAGAAATCGACACTCATGGAGATGACAAGGAGCATTCTAAAGGCTATGAGTGTTCCAAATTACCTTATGGGGAGAAGCAGTTCGTCATGCCACATATCTGATTAATCGAGTTCCCCACAAGAGCTTTGGAAGAATCAGACACCATACGAATGCTTGAGAGAAGGAAACCAGCATAGGACATGTTCGAGTGTTCGGATGTCTTGCACATGCAAAGATCGATTCTGGACAACTCAAGAAACTCGACGATAGATCACAAGCATTGGTTCATCTCGGCATTGAACCTGGATCCAAAGCTTATCGACTCTACAATCCGAGCTCCAGAAGAATAATTGTAAGTCGAGATGTGATCTTTAGTGAAAAGGAATGTTGGAATTGGAAGGGAGATGATAAGGAAGTACAGAGCGAACCTGGTATGTTTCGGATGTCATGGGGTGCTACAATGGACGACGGACATGGTCCATTTATGGTTGGAACTCAACAGGAAGAGATAGATGCTGAAGAGACGGAAGTACATCTACCGGAACCTGTTCAAGTTAATCCCGACGATGAACAAGCCGAACCACAACAACCAAGACGCTCAACACGTCAATCGAATCGTCCTAGCTATCTTGAAGACTATTTACTATTGGCCGACGTAGAGTGTGAGTTCTACTTCTTGCACTCAATGACGAACCAATCAACTTTCAAGAAGCCAGCAAACTTGTTCAATGGAGAAAAGCTTGCACAGACGAGATCGATTCTATTGATAGGAATGAGACGTGGGTGTTAGTAGAGAAACCACCTGGAGTCAATGTGATAGGACTCAAGTGGGTTTTCAAGATCAAAAGGAATGCAGATGGAACTATCAACAAATTCAAATCAAGACTTGTTGCGAAGGGATACGTGCAAGAACATGGAATAGATTTTGACGAAGTCTTTGCGTCGGTAGCTCGAATAGAGACTATAAGATTGCTATTTGGGTTAGCTGCTGCAAGTGGATGGGAGATCCATCATCTGGACGTCAAAACACATTCCTACACGGAGAGCTAACTGAAGATGTGTATGTATCTCAGCCCGAAGGATTTGAAAAGAAGGGAGAAGAGCATAAGGTTTTCAAACTTCGAAAGGCCTTATATGGTTTGAGACAAGCTCCACGAGCCTGGAACACTAAACTTGATCATGTTTTGAGAGCTTGAGCTTTATTAAGTATTCTAAGGAGAGCTCAGTCTACCGTAAGGAAGAAGGAAGCACTATTTTGATACTTGCAATATATGTCGACGATCTCTTTGTGATCGGAAACTCTTTGAAGACAGTCATGGAGTTCAAAGCCTCAATGTCACGAAACTTTGAGATGTCTGATCTTGGAAAACTTACATACTACCTTGGCATTGAAGTGAAGCAAAGTTCAAAAGGAATAGAGATTAAACAAGAGGCGTATGCACAACGGATCTTAAAGGAAGCAGGAATGGATACTTGTAATCCATCTTTAATACCAATGGATTTTGGTTTGAAGCTGTCTAAAGCACTTGAAGAACCAGAGATTGATGCAACTGTCTATAGGCGAAGGATTGGATGCCTTAGATACCTCTTACACACGAGACCAGATTTATCTTTCTCAGTTGGTATTCTTAGCAGGTACATGCATTCACCACGTGAGTCACACGGCAATGCATTGAAGCAGGTGCTAAGATATTTGCGAGGTACACTTGGTTATGGCTTGGTATTTAACCATGGAAAATCGCAGAGGCTTGTTGGATACAGTGACAGCAGCCACAACACTGATCCAGATGACGGAAAGAGCACTACTGGATATCTTTTCTGTTTTTGGAGAAACCCCAATAACATGGTGTTCTCAGAAGCAAGAAACGGTGGCATTGTCATCTTGTGAAGCCGAGTTTATGGCCGCAACAGAAGCTGCCAAACAAGCAATTTGGCTTTCAAGAGTTGATGAGTGAGATTACAGGAAGGAAGAACGAGAAGACGCTGATTCGAGTTGACAACAAGTCTGCCATAAAACTGACCAAGAACCCAGTGTTTCACCGTCGAAGCAAGCACATTCACAAACGATATCATTTTATTCGGGAATGTATTGAAAAGGAGCAAATCAACGTTGAACATGTGCCGGGAACTGAGCAACGAGCTGACATCTTGACCAAGTCGTTGGCGAAGATCAAATTCAAGGAAATGAGGGATCTAATTCAAGTTCAAGACCTGAGCAAGGAAAGCTTGAAGCTTAAGAGGGAGAATGTTGGAGATAAGCTTCAACATTGCTAAAAAGGAAAGTCAAAAAGAAAAGGAAGTTATCTTTAAAGGAATTAGGATAACTCAAGCTATTAATATTAGGAAAAGGAAATACCTAATACAATGTGTAATAGGATAGAAAAGGAAATCTAGCTCCTATATATATGGTCATCGACTTGTGATGAATCATAAGAGAGATAAGAAAATCTTAAGAGAAAAGAACAATAACTTTTGTTTAGTTTTGAGAGAGTTTTCTAAACATTAATAAAGGAAGGAATCTTTATTAACCTGTCTGCAAGGCCGAAACCTAGGTTGAACGTATTCACGTTTTGTTTTGGTCACACTTTAATATTCACGTCTGATTAAAACAAATTTTATTTTAAAAACACATATCTTTTAGAGATATTAGGCTCTATGCACCCATGATAGGCTTGAGACCCTAGCAAGCAGCTTTGTGTCAGCGCTGCATCCTTTTATCAGTTTCCCAACCGATGTAATTTGGGAAAAAGGTGTATATCGACCACCATTTCTCGGTTGCGTGTTCTTTATTCCGCCTGAGACCACCTTTTTTGTATTCCTTGGTTAATTCCTATCATTTAATTATTCCCTCCCAACTGTGGTCTTTGATGGCTGATATTGTTCTACGCAGCACGGGTGTTTGCTGCCAGTGAAGAGCCGATTGGTGGAAAGAATCAACTAACATCAATAAAACGAGAAGGACTCAGATGATTATCGATGCCCTCGAACCAAAAGAGCTCGAGTTTTTTCGTAACTCCAAATTTTCAAAGATTCTCGCCATTGAAGAGAATCCGTCATTCTCAGGTGCGTTTGGACAGTATGTAGTTGTTAGATTGTTGAAAGTAAACAAGAAATATGAGATCTGGATTTTATTGCTGGGAAAACCCGCTGAGAGTTTGCAATTGTACCGGTCTAAATTGTAGAAGATACCGAACCGTCCAACAAAGAAGAAAAAAAACCCCTCTCAACGAGAAACTCTATTGGAATGAACTCTTGGGATCTTTCAATTCTGTAATGTCTATTCAGTAATTGACATGTTAAAGAAGAAGAAATAAAAAAAAGAGAGACAAGATTGAAGTTCACATGTTTAGCCATCACTTCATCGTCATGTTTCCTACATCACAGACCCCACGCTTAATCCTTTAACATGTGGAATTCATTAGGGACTTAGATGTGTTTCTAGCCTATCCGTGGGGCAGGGCCTCGTACAAGACGCGTATCACCTATCTGATTTCCAAAGACGAGGTTGCTTTAGCACAGTCCTCCGTTTCACTTAGAGGTTATGTAGATGCTATTCATATGGTTCTCGCTGCTGCATTCCACATAGAAGTTACTAATAGGTTGCCTCCCATGAAACACATGTTAATAGTTTTTACCTTGACATTTTGGAGGTTTTTATCTAGTATGGAGGCTATTGAATATTGTTGGGAACAAATATCAATATTCTTCTCTGCTCATCTCGACCAGATGCCTACAATGTTTTTGATGGCTTCTTGTCCTTTGGTTTTGTACTCTTGCTGTATATGGATAATATTTTGTGTTTAGTCCACCTTTCCGCTCTAGTTATTCCATAACATTTTGTCAACACATCAATACTGTTGTTAAAAGGGAAATAGATTGCATCAATCTTTTTGTCAGAATTCATCGAACATCCTCCATTAGCTGTAGTAACTTCAGCTATCATCTCTTCAACTTGATCTCTTCTATATGTCTCAGGTTCTGGCCGATAAGGAGAGCTCAGAAGGACTTCATGCATATGAAAAAATCCTTCATACTTTGGCAAACTCAAGTAACGACCTGCCCACTCTGTCATTTCAAGTATTGCTTATATATCTTCCTTTGACACATTGATGATCCTTCCATCCTTGGCCTTAGCATTGCCTCTTCATCTCTATAAACACAATAATCAATTGGTGCTATTACGCGCATCCTTCTTTAGAGGAGTTGCAATTTCAACTAAGAAAGTCTCTTGAAACCATTGAGTCGTAGGAGTGTAAACCGATGCTGGTTGGGTGTTGATCGACACTTCACGTCATCTTCCTCGTCTATGCGAAAATAAGAATAGCAAACTGCCACAAATCCTAGATCATCTCCTATCTCAATGTAGTGCGTGTGTCTCTTGATCACTCGAACATAGTCATCGAAAGAATTCTTGTCTATGAAGTGGCACAACTTGTTGTCTGCTTGTCGCAAAAAACTCATATAGTAGCCATAAAGACTCTCCAAAGTAGTAAAGAAGAATTCCAGTCTATCTGAATATCCATAACATGAAATCCATTGGAACTAGAGCATTGCTGATTTGTGCATGAAAGGTTTCTGACAGTTTCTCCTGAATTTACCATAGAGAAATGCACAAAAGTGAATGAATCGCTAGAAGGTTCTATCTTCAGATTAAGCTGAGTAAGCCATCACCCTAGGCATGATGCTGACTGAAGAACCGATATCACATAGTACATTTTGATAGCATTGACCTCCTATGATGATGTGATCTTGGAATGATATATGAAAGTTCTGGACATGAAGAACAATGAAATATCCATTGGATATATTATATATATGGTCCAATCCATTTTAGAGGTGATAAAACTCCCACAAAATGCTCCAAATACTTGTTTTATTTCCGGGTCAAAAAGAGTGACGAATTTTGAAGATCAAGAGTGAAAATATGCATAGCATTCCAAATTCTAGTCAAGTCTTTGTGTTATTAGTTTCTAGTTTCAAAGATTTACTAGCCCTTTTGTATGCCAAACCTTTATTGTACTCCTTGCCTATAATATAAAGATCATTTGATCAATGTAATAAAATAGAGAGTGATTTGATATTTTTGGAACCTTGAGAGTGTTTTTTATTTTCTTTCAATCGGTGTGTTACATCTCTTTGATCTTTGATCCATACTTGGTGCGTCATATCCACGGATCAACACGACTTGTTATGGTGGCATCATATCAGGAGATCAACCTCTTGTCGTCTAGGTGTGTCAATATCCTAGGGCGTGAGTTGGAATTTCGAAGGTCTTCCGCATCCTTCGTGTGATCATTCACTCCACATCCCTTGTGTTTGAAGCTTCACGCGTTTCATTGAAGCAAGGCTTATCCGATCTACCAATTTACAGAGTGTATCCTTGGGAGTTTTTCATCATTTGGTATCAGAGCCACTATGAAAGCGGTATTCACTTCTGCTATCCATCATTCTTATCTATCCATCTTCCTACAAAAAAAGAAAAAAAAGTTATTTTATTTTATTTTATTTTTGTACAAATCTGTTAGATCATTTGAGAAGTATGTGTTTCAAGTTTTTCTTTTTATGGCGAGCAAGATTTAAGGATAAATCTTTTTGAAGAGGATGAGTATGATGTGATCTTAGACTGATATATGAAGTTCTGGACATGGAGGAGCAATGAAATATCCATTGGATATATTATATATATGGTCCAATCTATTTTGGAGGTGTTTACAAGTCCAAAAATGCCCCAGATACTTGAAATTAATTTCTGGTACAAAAAGTGACGAATTTTGAAGATCAGAGTCAAAATGTGCAAGCGTTCCAACTTTTGGTCAAATCTTCTTTGTTTATTAGTTTGCTAGTTTCAAGGATTGACTAACTCTTTTGTATGCCAACCTTCATGTACCCTTGCCTATTATATAAAGACCATTTGATCAATGAAATCAAATAAGAGTTCTTTTATATTTTTGGATCCTTGAGAGTGTTTTCATTTTTCTTTCAATGGTGTGTAATATCCATTGATCGTTTTGATTCCGTCTTGGTGCGTCATATCCAAGGGATCAAGCGATCCATTATGGTACGTCATATCTAGGGGATCACCTCATTGTCATCTAGGTGCATCATATCCTAGGGCAATGAGTTGAATATCAAAGGCCTTTATGCATCATTCGTGACCATTCACTCTACATCCCCTGTGTTTGAAGCTTCACGGTTTCATAGCAGCAAAGCTTATCCATCTACCAATTTCAGAGTGTTCCCTGGGAGGTTTTTATCATATGATGCATGGAACAAAAAATTTCCAGGGCTTCTGTGTGAATGTAACAATTTTTTCCTTAAGTCCTCAGATTGCGCATAATCAAAGAAACTACATAGGAAGGTGTTTTTGATGTCATTCCAGGATGTAAGAGATCTTGGTTGGTAATTGCTTAAGCACATATAAAACATCTATAGCAATTGAGTACTTGAAGAGCTTACAAAAAATGTAGTCCTTAGGGACTCCATTGGATTTGATAGTAACTAGATCCTCGAAACGGTCAAGATGGTCCATCGGATGCTCATGTGGTTGACCATGGTAAGGTCTCTGTCACACAAGCGTAAACCATGCAAGCTTTTGCTCGAAATTGTGCCTCTGGAAAGCAGGAGGACAAATATCAGTTCTCTTGGCGTAGTATTAATCTGGAACGGTTTGTAATCAGCCACGTTCTAGGTCGAGCAACCTCATCACTATGAGCAGCCTAAAGCTTTAGCAGATCCTATATCATCTTCCTTTGGTTCAAGTATTACAATCCCTTGATCAGTCACTCTCTTACCTGACGCATTACGCATAAGACCATCTTGGTCCTGCAGGTCTCCGTTCTCATCCCTAGTTAGCATAAGAGTTGCAATTGATATCACTCAAATTATCCTATGAGCAAGTTACTCTCTTAAATTAGAGGATTAGTTGTATTACTTAGGGATCAAATCCAAAGGAGCGTGAGCATACAATAGATTCATAAATATAAAGATTAAGCTAGGAAGTAATTATAAAGCAGTAAACAATAGAAATCGGTTAAGAGTTGGTTTGTAAACTTATGAGAATAAGTAGCTAGATCATTATGAGAATAAGTAAGCTATCCAGCAATCGCTACGAGTCTAATCAGGTGGCTAAGTCTTTGGTTTCAGCTTTCGACATGCGAGCAAAGAATGAGTGTCGATCGATACTATAGTAAAGGAGTGTCGATAAATACTATCTTAGAACAAGTATTATCATCCTAATCGATATGCTCACTAAATTAATTTAGACAGCTTTCGACCTACGTCTAGCAACTTAGTTCAACATAATTATTATCAGGTATTAGATCCTACCGTCACATTTATCTATATCTTAAGTTTCTTGTTTCTAGTTATCTACTCTAGAACACAGCATTGAGATCAATTATGATGAAGAATCATTATGGATTTATCCTAGCAGTTCTATAATTAGCAATACATATAAACCCTAGCTCTAACAAAGAAGACTACTCAAACATAAACAAGCAAAGCATAATAGATATATTGAATAAAATGCATAAACATGATAAGGTAAGATTTACAATGGAGCTCCAATACAAATCTCTGAAGGAGTCTTGATCTTCTCTCCAAAACTACTAAAACCACCTAGAATAATATAAAAGCTTCTTATGTCTCTCTCTTTCTTAAAATAGCCAAAGCATATAGATAAATATGTATTAGGTCTTCCAATGGTAGTCTTGGAATTATGTGGACTTGAGCTTCAATTCGGTCACGAACAAGTTTGGTCCAATCTGTCGCGTCGCTGTCAATCAATACCAACATGGTGTTGTCGATCGACATACATCTCAAATCTCGACCCTGACTTTTGATTCTCAGCAGCTATGATTTTCTTTATCATTAAGTTCTAGAATGCTCCATAATCTCCACTTTGCTCCAAAACTTACCTAGACCTGAAACTTTCTAAAATATACTCCAAAGATATATAATAAGATCCTAAAATCACATATATCATGGCCTAAAAGTGGTAAAACCAATGGATTATATCAACTCCCCCAAACTTATCTTTTTGGCTTGTCCTCAAACAAAGAATATCACTATCTGAAAAAGGTTTGAAAACGCATGGACTCACAAATCTTTAACCCATTACTATCACCTCTGCAATGTTGCAGCTACATCAAATAAATGCTAACCTAAAGAGGACTTTATATACCTTATCTTATCTTAGCAACAAATCCATTCTACCAGCAACTTAGCTAATATTTGTCTGACGCGCACCCCTCTACTAACATCAGTTCTTACATATAAAAAGGTGCATGCTTTACCTTGGGAATATTGATCACATGACCCATGGACTCTTACTCAGGCAATTATCTAAACACACATGCAACCTTTTCTGATCGTTGTCCTCTCTCTCTTTTCTCACTCTCTAAGTCAATGTCTCTCTTTCTTGAAGGTTTCATTTATATTTTTAATTGACGAAGATATTTTGGGACATGCTTCCATGAATCTAATAATTTTTGCCCACCCAGATCTAGTTCACTACTTTTGAACATTTATCTCTTTCTAGAAATTCTATGAAAACAAGCTTTAGTGGTTGTAGCCACCAAATCTTGTTCCCTTCTTTTTAATATGATGGGAAGAAAGAGGGGAACCTAGAAACACACAGAATTTACCTATAGACTTGCAGGCGGAATCCGATCCAGTGTATACCAAGCACCAAAGCAAAAAATAGGTTCATTTAGGTTGGAGGCCATCTTCGGTTTCTCAAACATTCTTAGTAAGTGTGGATATGACATGCATGTGATCCACTTTGGTATCTCTAGTACACTTTGCAGTCAGTAAGTCTAAGAGTTGTGCTATAGAGTGGTTAGATAATAAAGTAAAAAATTAAAATTATCATATTCCCCTTTATAAATCTATAAAAATTTAATAAAACCACAAATAAAACTTAAAATAAAACATAACATCAATAACCTCCCTCAGACTTAAAAATATTGTCCCCAGAGTGTTATACAGTCTCAGATTGGTGGGAAAATAAATCATAAAGGACGAAATTTAACAAGGAGAAACGGTTATAAACTGCTCGCTGATGATGAGTGTCGATCGGCACAGTTCAATTATAAACAGATCGATACTTAGGTTGGTTTTGTCGATAGGCAGTGATCTAGTGTCAGAATCGATGCTATATGCATCCGCGTCTCCTCGTGTCGTTTTTCTTTAACATGCAATATAATAAATACGAAAACAGTAATAATAAAAATAAAAAGGAAACTTAAAACTTAATAAATGGGTTGTCTTCATCAAAAAATTGTTATAGTCTATAGCTTGACGTTTTGATTGTTGGATTAGTAAGGAGGTAATGGCACAATTGTTGGAAAAAACTAGTCTCCACCATCTTCTTCAAACATTTCAAACCATGTGCTAAAAGCTCGTTATGGCTTTCTCTCCTTTGGTTATCTGTCTCTAAGCCTTTAATGTGGTAATATCAATCTGATCCAATATTTCTCCCAAGGTGTTCAACACGCTTGTATATCCAACCAATCATGTTGTCTATAGGATAGTAGTAATACTCCATTTTGTTAATAAAGAATAAAATTTTTAGTGTTTTCACACATATTAGGGAACGCATAAAATCACTATAATAAATGTATTGTTTTCTGTAATTATCAATAATATTTAACCAATAGTAACTCTATAAAGTCAATTAATTTTATTGAAGTTTATTTTCATAAAAAAACATAAAGTCTATCTTTGTGAAACAATTGTTTTTCTAAATGTATATCTTATTGGAACAGAGGGAGTATCATCTAGCCTCCTGAAGATGTCCTCCATCATTACTTCTTGACATGTATATATTACAGCTATCATCTCTTCCAACCATGTCCTTGGTTGCCAGTTGTGGTGGAATCGGTTTGCCTCATCGTGAGACGCCCATCGTATTTTCGTAGACTGAGGTAAACTCTTCATGAACCTTGAGTCATCTATAATATGTCTGCCTATCTAATCTTGGAAACATTGAATGATCATCCCATCTAATGTGTGTGCGCGCCTCAGTTGGTCCCTGACAACTCCAAATTCAATCTGTAGAAAGGGTGTTTCTTTGGTTGTCCAAATCTTCTGAATCTAGGAGGGGCAGCTGGTTATTCTATGTAGAATCGGCCGAACTCTGGGAATGTCGGGGTGTCGATCGATGGCGGATGCTGTTTTTTGATCGATAGGTGGGATGCTAATTGTCGATGGAAGCGCGGATGCTAATTGTCGATCGATGCCGCGTATTTGTCTTCACTCTCTGCAGATGTTACTACATTGTTATGTGGATTGTGTCTTCCAACAGAAAAAGTCTCTCGATATTCTGGAATAGCATGACTGTCGTTTGATTCTCCTGGTTGGGTGTAGATTGACGCTTCTCCGTCTGATTCCTACTCTGGGCCATGATCGGAGTAACAACCTGTCACAAACCCTGGATCATCTCCTATCTCAATATAGGGCATGTTTCCCTTGACCACTTGGACATGGTCTTAGAAATTGGTCTCGATGATGAGTGACTATATAACATATTTGTCTTCATGTCGTAAACAGCTCCTACAATATCCATGAAGGGTCTCCCAATTATTTGAGAAGAAATCCAGTCTATTTGAATATCTATGAAATAAAAGTCTACTGGACCTAAGGCATTGCAGATTTGTACATGAAGGTTTTTGATAATTCCTCATAAATTACCTTAGAACAATCCACAAGGTGAATGAATCGCTGGAAGGCTCTATCTTCAGATTCAATTGCTCAGCCATAGACTTGGGCATAATGTTGACTGAAGAAACCAGTGTCGCATACGTAATTAGGGTATGTGGGACCTCAAATCATGCAAGGAACCACGAACTTCAAGGATCACTCTTCTTCTTCAATGTAATCCTTCACTTCAGCTTCTCTCTAATCTGACGGAACATAGCTCAATGTCCTAGTCTGTCTCTTTGCTCTCTCTGAAAAATATCCATAACCGGTGGGGCCCCATAAGCTTCATCGAATGGCATGTTCGTTGGGATCCTCATCATCTTCTTGTTGAAACTATCCAGATCTTTCTCATTAGCTTCTCTTCTTAGATGCATAATGTAACAACCCTCACAACCGGATAGGAATTGGTCGAGAAAAATCCCGCTTCACCTGTTTGGAGTTGGTATGACCAAAATTAAAATAAAATCAACTCGGTCAATTAATACCCGGACAGGACTGTCTTGTGGTCGAATGGCCTTCACTTGAGAAGTTCTGATCGAGTATTAATTATTTTGGTCTAGTTTTATTCAAGCTGGACGAACATAGTCGAAAGCAGGACAAGATTCGAAGGACGAGAGAACTTTTAGTCGAAAACTGTAATATCTACAAAACTCATAAATTATTCATGAACCGTCATGAGCTTGCACCTTCTAGACTGCTTGCTTCCTCAGTAAATTAAGTCACATGACATGGACCTGTGTGCTTGCTTGCCTGCTTAGTAAATAGAATAAATTATGTGGCTGGGAAGATTTCTTCATGGGAAGGAAAGTGTGAGCTGCTTTGTGGCTGTAAAGTGGTGAAACAGCTCTTCCACCTGTCTTTGCACAGCCTGAATTTGTCTGAGTGTACCCACAGCTGAAGTAACCATCAGGTCTTATTTATCTACTTCCTTGAGCTGTTTGGTCGTCCATAACCAGAAGAACAAACATAGAACATTTTCAGCGGAAATCACAAAGAAAAACTGAGAGAAAAATCAGATAAAAAATTCAGAACACCTTGGTAGATTTTTCTTAATCACCTTTAGTTCAGTCTGTTGCTATGTGCAAGATCAGAAGATGATATATCAGAATAAAGCTCTTGTTCTGTTTCTGATCTGAACCGAAGCTTGATGTCTCTTTGAAAACACTCCAGCGGTGAGTTAATCTTGAAGAAGAGACCATCTGAGTCAATCTAACCATATTGGATTTTGGGTAATATCTTTATCATCCTTGCCTCAGTAAGTATCTGATAAAACAGTTCATGGTCGCATCACTTGTCTAAGATGTTGTTATGGTCAGTTTGTTTAGTTTCGGTTTGAATTGTTTTTCTGTAACCGCTAGCTAACTGATGGGAACTATCTAGACCTAAGTTGAACTGAACTGATCCTGTCCTAAACCAAACCTATCTGAACCAATCTGATCTGAACTAGGATAAAGTAGAAACCGAGCTTGAACTGAATTGATTTAAGTTGTTTAGCTTGAACCAAACTGTCAGATTAGTGATGTTCTGAATCGAACAGATTTGATCTTGTCTTGAACTGATCTGAGCCGAGCTGTCTTTGTTATGAACTTTTTAGGTACTGATCTAGTCTGAGTTGAATTGAATTGTTAGGAGCAGAGCTGAACTGACCGAGCTTAAGTGAATATAGAAGTATATGATTAAGTATATAAGTATGAATCATGTGAAAGTCTTATTGTATACTCACTCTCCCGATGTCCCGCATTACCCTGAAGTGGTCCTGCGATATGTAAACGGTCACGAAGACACGATGACGGGTCGCACCCTGGAGGCCGTGTAACTGGATGCAAATGATGGTGATTTTATTTTTCCGCTAGGATCAGTTAGCCTTGGTAGTATTTCCGGGTTTAGTATATATAATAAGTATGAGTGAATTGGCGGGTGACGTGGAGTTGAAGGTCAAGATAAGAATTGACCTCGATGGAATGATATGCCTTATATATATATATTTTATAATAATTATTGAATATATTTCCACTGCATAGAAATGGAGTTAATTGCTTGTAATATTACTGATATGTGTTTGGGTGTGGATTAGACTCATTGAGGTAAACTAGTTACTCATGTGTCTTTTGTGATCCAGGTAACCAGTAGGCGGGAGACCTTTACTCTAGGACGAGAAGGAACTGCATTAGCCAGTGGTAGTTTTATTATCTTGCAAAGTCATTTGATACTATATTATGTATAAAGTTTATTTTCCGAAATCTCGAGGTTATTCTATAACATTTGTGTACTGATACTTTTGGGAATGAATAAGTATATTTTTATGAAGAATGTTTTTAAAATATGGTTCCACCCATATGATATTAGTTCTTGTCCGAACAAAGCAACTATTGGGTATTTATTCGGTTGGGTTGCAAAGCTCAGGTTTGTACCTAATAAAATGTGTGTTATTAGGTTGATTGGGTACAGGTACTGGATTATTCTGGGAACTTCGGTTAATCGTTGACGTACACATTGTGGCTTCTTTATTGGTAAAAGTTACTAGTGATTGGCCTGTTACATTTCTTGATTGATTGTTGCACGACCCGGTCGAAGTCAACTTGTACTTAGACCAGATCGGGGGTGTCACAAAGGTGGTATCAGAGCATGGTTATATATGCTGGAATAGGACTCCTTTCAAATGTTTTTTCGAGTTAAACTGAGCCGCCAAGGATAGCTAGGATATGATGTTTGGTTCCTTTATCTAGGATAAATAGTAATACCTTACAGTTATTTTTCCATAGCAGATGCACACCAAGAAAACCTCGATGAGATGGAGCGTAATTCCCAATTTTTATATCATCAATGATCGGGTTTCATACCGCCATGCCTTGGATTTGGTATGTCATTCTTTCCTGATGTACATTTGAGTTTTAGTAAGAATACCAACTATTTCAGAGAGATATATGGGATATAAAGTCAGAGACATCGAATACATCACCGGCCCATGTGTTAATGATGTCATAGTGGCGATGTTGCATTAAATCTGATTAGTGCGATGCGACTGCAGATGGATAACCCAAGATAGATTTATTCCTTCGGCTTCTTATGTCGTTTCAGTTTATTCTGAGTCGTACCAACATAGAGCTACAAGCATGATTTGTGCAGGCGTTTGTTTCAAGCTTAGCATTGGTGGCAGAGATGGTTCAACTGTAGTACAAGACGATGGACCCACCAGCACGATTATGTTTGCATGATACATCTTGAAGTTTGTTAAGTAGAATAAGAGAAGTTGGGACCACAAGATACATAGAAAGAGACTAAACCATTCGAGGTAGACATTGACTTGAGGCAGATGTGGAGTGCAACACTCGGAGTAGAATATTGACATGGCCGTTGTTCGGAGACTTACATGAAGGATTGGCAGAATGCTATCTGGAGATGAATGCAATGAGTTTTTTGGCCAAGAGTCAAGCATTACTTCAGAGAGGTGAGATCGAGTTGGGCAGATTTCAAGCAGTTCGAGAGGAAGTATTTTTCTACCTAAGGCATGCGACGATTGAAGAATCAACTTAAGGATTTGATACATGGAGAAGTTTTTGCAGAAGGTTGAGGTCAAGTGAATCTTCTTCTTTAATTATGGTTTGGAGAATGAACTAAGGATCGTAAGGGAATTTCTATGGGGACTTAGCCAATTATTTTGCAGCAAACAAATGACCATGGAGATCTAGAGTTGAGGAGATGGTGGAGTATTACGTGAAGGGAGATGTTACTGGCAAGCAAGCTTCTTCGTGCTATTTGTGGGAACCAAAATTCACATCATCAATTTCCTTTCAGATGACTTCCCCTTGCCTGGATGGCCTTCCATACTTCGCCCCGGTGATGGAGTGGCGTTAGCGATTTTCCCCTGCCAGATTGTAGCTTTGATGACCTTTTCAAGGACCTTCCGTCTGATTCCTACCTCCCACCTACCGTGGATGGTCAAGGCGAGGTTGAAAGCCTTTGCAGAGGGTTTAGGATGGTCAACGCAGATTAGTAATTTGAACTTTGCTTGATGCTATCTATATATATATATATATATATATTATATATATATATTGGGCAAGCCTCCTTAATCTCTGACCTATACAGAGGGTCTTCTCGCATTCAACTCAAACCCTCGAGGCGAGCTACCGAGAGGCGCGAGTCTGCCGTTTTCAAGGCTGAAGAGAGCAAGAGAACGAGGCCGCTCTTCTTCGATAAGAGGCTTCCACTCGTGATCTCGCGGGACCAGAAGCTGGAGAGAAATGGCATGCTAGGGCTCTTCGTCGTGCGGAGAGGAGAGGGAAGGCGGCAACGTTGCTTTGGTGATCAAGGGTCATGCTGCTAGTTTAGGACTGACTTTGGGAAGCTTAAGGGGGCCCAATAGCTCATGGAAGACTTCTGAGAGTGCTTGGAGCTTTCGTGCCTTGTCGCAGTCAACGGACAGACGATTATGTTTTCCAGAGCCGAGATGACCAGGATGACCGGCTACATGGATGAGTACGAAGGTGTCGAGACTCTGGTTCCTACTCTTGAGGAGAAGTACTGGGATACTAGGATCCCATCCAGTTTCTCTCCGATACGGAAGAGTCCGCGACCGGGTCGCCGAAAGGGGTCGAGGTGGACCAACCGCGGGTACGTTTGTCGTTCGAGTGTCGGGAGACTCCCAGTTGAACCCTTAATGGATTTTCTATGTTTTCGATTATGTTTGCGTTGCCCAAGTGTGGCCTTGTTTTTATTTTGGGACTGGACGCGTGTGGCTTTGAATCCCTGACAGTTTTGCTGTGTTGTGATTTCAACCTGATTCGTACGCGCTTTAAAGTACGAGATATGTTCTCGTCTTATACGACATGTATGGTCGGATCGAGCATCTCTCCCAAGGACAATTTTTAAATCTCTGGAAGTGCTGACCTAAATTTGATTTTTTTGTGCGCAATTATCCTAGTCGGATGTATCGTGGAACCATTCGTGAACAAAGGTTAGTGTGAGTTTGTTACGACGACTATGTACTCGCGCGGGGCCAAGGTCGCATGTAGTAAGGTTAAGTAGCAAGTGCGTCGTTTCATGCATTATAGTCGTAGAGAAACTGTTTTCGAGTTTGCTTGAGAATAGTAATTATTCTGAGATTTTATGCGGGCATCTCGTACTGGTGGTCAGAAAGTACATGGTGCTGCAAGGGGATGATTTCGAGCGTGTAACTGCTGTTCGACCTGTTCGAGGTGGTAAACACCCAACCCGGTGAAAATCTTGCAAAGTCGTAGAAGAGACATTCTAAAGTAAGAATGAAATTTGAAATCTTTCACTAAGTAACATAGTAAATCATGCAGTTTAATAATAAACTCGAGTATATATATATATATATCAGTAATCATATGAATAATAAGGTTCGATTAAAATTCCCATTTAAATCCCTTAACAATACCCAATACTGCGATACCCGTTCGATGTCGTTCACGTCCTGCACTACTGTACGAAATAGCGACTACTGCGTCACTACATCCAAGGAAGAGCATGAGCATACAAAGTATCAGTGAGACGCTCAATACGTCCAATATCAATCAATCAATTCCAACATTTAACACTAACAACCTAGCAGTTCCTTCTATCACTTAGCAATAGTTTGCGCACCTTTTTTACTTGTAAGCATTTCCTATTAATTATCCATTTTCAATCCTCAAAACAAACAACTAAATCGGTTCTATCAATTCATTTACATTAAATTTTACTTCGGCGAACCGAAGGTTTCCATCAGCCTTGGCCATAGCCACCACTTTGTCTGAAGCCAACCTATGTTCGTAAGCAACCTGCGGCGCGTAGCTGTGACACCGCTGATCTGGTATAAGTACAAGTTGATGCGACAGCTTTGCAACAAAAACACGAACATGCACAGCCAAGTCACTAGTAACTTAACCAAACCGAGAGGCTAATGTGGTACCTAACGATAACGGAGTTGCCGAACAGACTCCGGGTACCTTAGGCAATCGCTAGTACACTATCCTAATTAAGTAACCGAGCTTTCTACCCGACTGAGTAATACCAAGTTAGTTTCGTCAGGCAAGGACTAATATCTATATGGAACTCGTACTTAAATGAATATTCTTTAATACATTATATATTATTCTTTCAAATAACTATAAATGTTATAGATTAACTTGAGGTTTTCGGAAAACAATATTTATACCATAAGATTATTAAAAATACTTTTCAGGATATAACTACGTGCTTATGCTGTTCCTTCCCGTCCTAAGAGTAAGGTTTCCCGCCTACTGGTTACCTTGCATCACAAATGGTATGAGTAATAGTTTACTCAGGTGAGTCAATCCGACCCAATACATATTAATAGTATCCCAAAAGAAGTCGACACGCATTTGAATGGCATAGGGGGGAATATATTCCTTATTGTTATATATAATATTACTATATATAATATTATATATATAAGGCCGATATTCCATCGATGTGAATCCTAATCTTAAACATCACATCATGTCAGGCATTAACTCATATATAAATACAATATATTCCTAGACCCGATAAACACGGGCTAACCGGCCTATTAAGGTTAAGCATTACGCAACATCCTCAATATCTTATCACATTCTAGACTTGCATCGTATGCAGTACAACTTCCAGGGTGGCACCCATCATCGTATCTTCATGAGTTGTCATTCGCAGGACCAAGTCAGGTAATGCAATGGATTTAGGGAGAGTGAATATGAATTAGACTTCACATGAAGTCATAATTCTGATACTAATATATACATTATAATATATATATATTATATATAATTATAGTTACTTGAAGAAAGTACTAGCTCAGGTAAACTCAAATAATATTCAATAATCCTTAAGTGCTTACACAAGGTAACACTTTATTTCATTATGATTAAAAAGAACTTGTACTTATAATCAACAATATGATACGTATGCAATTAGTAATACTCATTCATACTCATCAAAATCTATTAGATCACTTGATTCATGAGAATTGGCTAAAGAAGACTAGACTAGCTCAACATAGTACACTCCACGTCACTCCTGATTCAGAATGTGTGGTACAAGATCCGTCAGGTCGATTTCAAACTGAACTGAACTCAGCTTAAGTTCAAAGCAGTTTCAGTTGGGTTCAAGGAATAATTTTAGTTCATGCTGGCATTTAAAAATATCTTAAGCGACCATAAATGAACAAAGATCAATCCATATTAAGGGCTTAAGAAACTAAATCTGGACAGGAAGCTTACAAATCAGTCGCACTGGTTTCAAACAAAACTTTCTTGAACTACGTAGGCTAAGGCTTACAGAATTCGCTCATAGCAAAGGCCCTTCATTCGGGATCTCTCGATTCAGAACACCACAAGAAAGGATCCGGTTTTTTTATCTAACAACCCTCTGAATCAAACCAAAAGAAAAAGGGCACAAGGGTATCCGCACTGGTTATAATAGAT